>CABHPP010108606.1:11282-43626 GCA_902168425.1 Peromyscus attwateri
TCTCTCTCTCTCTCTCTCTCTCTCTCTCTCTCTCTCTCTCTCTCCCAAATCCCCAAACCTCTCTTATCCTCTGCCCCATTCTCTATTCCATCCCACTGTATGGGATACCATCTCTCCTTCCTTTGCTGCACATCATGAACCCCTGCCTATTACTCTTAAAAGCCCTTCTGTCTATATCTCCAAACCCCAATACCCCCTACCCCTAATTAGCCTCAGAGGCCTCAAACCTGTGATTCAATATCTTTTATGCAAGTAGTTTCTATGCCCCACTTTTTCACCCTAGAATCTTCCCATATTGGCAATCAAAAAAACCTCATGGAACTTTTTGTTTATTCCAGAATCATTGCCCCATTAAAGATAGTGTTGTCCCTCTACACCCTGTGTCCCTAATCCTTCCTTTCCACTGTCCCTGGGAACACTATTGACTTCTTGGTCCTAAACCTTAAAGGTGCATTTTCTCAAAAACACAGGCAATAGATAAAGCCACAGAAGTAAACCCCACAGAAGAGAAGTACACACACACTACCACCAAAAAATAACAGGAATGAACAATCACTGGTCATTAATATCCCTTAATATCAATGGATTTAATTTACCTATAAAAAGACATAGACTTACAGAATGGATATGAAAGCAGGACCCATCTTTCTGCTGCATACAAGAAACACATCTCAAATTCAAAGATAGACACTACCTAAGAATAAAAGGCTGGGAAAAGACTTTCCAATCAAACGGCCTTAAGAAACAAGTGGGTGTAGCCATCCTGATATCCAGCAAAATAGACTTCAAACTAAAATCAATCAAAAGAGATCAAGAAGGGCATTTTTCTCAAAACCCATTCTCAAGACTTCTTGTCTTCAGTTGGACAGACTGTGATACTCAACAGTCCTGACAACTAAACTGGACTGTCCTTCCCTGGGGATTCAGAGAGATCCCCCACCTTTTCAGCCAGGTACTCACTGTGGACTTGGCCTGCCTTCCCCCTTTTCCCTCCCACTTGCTTCAATATGTAGATGACCTCCTCCTTTTCAGTCATTCCCTTTCAAACAGCCAATCTGATACCACCTCACTCCTCAATTTCCTCAGCTTTATGTGATACCAGGTCTACCTTCAGAAGCTCAACTTTCCTTCCCCCAGCTCCACTATCTTGGATTCTATCTCACCTCAACCCATAAACACCTCACTTTAGATCTCCTAGCCCATATCTAAACACCTTACTTTGGACCTCCTAGCCCATATCTGCTCCCTATCTCCTCCCTCTACAAAATCCAAATTGCTTTCCTAAGGGGAGATGGCCAGTTTCCTTTACTCATGGGTCCCTGGATCCTCACTTCTTGTATATCCTCTATACCAAACTGCTTCTGGATCTCCTCATGAGCCCCTTCCTCCTATCTGTAAATAATTCCTTAAACTCAAAAATGCTCTCTTTTATGCCCCATCTATTCACCTCCCAGATCTACACAGATCTTTCCATCTTTATACTTCCAAAACACAAGGTAATATCCACTTATGAGTGAGTACATACCATCTTTGTCTTCATGAGTCTAGGTTACCTCACTCAGGATGATCTTTTCTAGTTTCATCCATTTGCCAGCAAATTTCCTGATGTCATTGTTTTTAACAGCTGAGTAGTACTCCATTATGTAAATGTACCACATTTTCTTTATCTGTTTTTCACTTGATGGACATCTAGGTTATTTACAGTGTCTGACGATTATGAATAAAGCTGCTATAAACATAGGTATGCAAGTGTCCTTGTGGCATGGTGGAGCATCCTTTGGGTATATGCCCAGGAGCGTATAGTTGGGTCTTGAGGTAGATCAAATCCCAATTTTCTGAGAAACTGTCATATTGATTTCCAAAGTGGCTGTACAAGTTTGCACTCCCATCAGCAGAGGAAGAGTGTTCCCCCTACTCCACATTCTTTCCAGCATGAGCTGTCACTTGTGTTTTTGATCTTAGCCATTCTGACAGGTGTAAAATGGAATCTCGGTGCCTTTTTGATTTGCATTTCCCTGATGGTTAAGGATGTTCAACATTTCTTTAAGTGATTCTCAGAGACTCCTAGCAATAGGGGATACAGAACCTTAACCTGTAACCAGGAAAGACTTCTTGTGGGGGAAGGGAAACTGGGATACCAACCATGCCACAAATCCTTCTATTTACAATTTGTCCTACCTACAAGTTGTGCTGGGGTAAAGACAGCACAAAAAAATGTGGGAGTGACCAACTAATGACTGGCACAGCTGGAGACCCACACCCTAAAAGGGAGCTCACCCCGAGGGCCAGGACCCAGAGGTGGGATACTGCACAGACCTAGGATAGAACTAAGCACCAATAGCACAAAAATGTCAGTGAAATGATTCCTAATGATATTAACTAATTAATTAATTAATTAAATGATCCTAATGATACTAAGATTGAAGCTTAGCCCAACTGTCATCAGAGAGGCCTCACCCAGCAACTGATAGAAAAAGATGCAAAAACCCACAGAGAAACTTTAGGAAGAGCTAAGAGAATCCTATAGAAGAGGGGTGGACCAAGTGGTTCCAAGGGCACCGCAAGATAACCCATAGAACAAACTAACCCGGGCTCCTAGGGGCTCACAGAGACTGAACCGACAATCAGGGAGCCTGCGTGGGACTGATGTAGGCCCTCTACACATATGTTATAGTTGTGTAAACTGGTCCTGTGGAATTCCTAACAGTGAGAGCAGGGCTATCTCTGACTATGCTGCCTGCTTTGGGGACCCATTCTTCCTACTGGATTGCCTTATCCATCCTTAATAGAAGAGGAGGTGTCTAGTCTCACTGCAACTTGATACACCATGGCTGGCTGATATCCATGGGAGGTCAGCCTGTATCTGAAGAGAAACATTGGAGGAGGGGTGGAGGAGGTGGGATCAGAGGGGAGGGAGGAATTGGGAAGAGGGGAGGAAGGGTAAACTTTGATTGGGATGTAAAAACAAAAAATAAATACTAAACAAAAAGAAGGAGAAAGGGACTTCTCTCAGTGACTCTAGCTCCACCAGCAGGCTCCAGTGTCCCCTAATGAGCTGGGTCTGGCCTTGGATGGGCCCCTCATCATCATCGTTTTCCTGTTGATTTTTGTCCCTCTGTTCCTTAACTGCCTTTCCTCTTTCTTGACCAAAAGAATTCAGCAAATCAATAACCAAACTTTTAATCAGCTCTTCCTCAGGCATTATAAACCTCTCGTTTCCAAAGATGACATCATTTCTTCATCCTGTGAACATTTCATCTGGACATGGGGATAGTACCTTGATGGCCTCTAGGAGGATTTCTGGCTTCTGCAAACACTCTTCAGTGATCCAGCTGACCTATACGAGGCAATCACCTATCTATGGCTTCAAGGATCCTTCCAGCTCACGGACCCAGAACTTACCCAATTTTGTACTTTCCTCTTAAGCCCCTTACCCTTCCTAACTCCTCTCACACCAGCTCCACCACCAGTCCCTGCAGACTAATAACTCGTTTCCTTGAACTTGATCTTTTCCTTGATCAACAGGAAGAAGCCAGAAGAATAATGCCCACTTACCCAGCACCTAATGACCCAATAATAAAACAAAAAGATGGGGATAAAGGGCTCTAACATGCCCAAACATGGCAAACATGGTGCCAATGGGTCCCTTGTCCTTCTCTCTTTTTTCTTTTGTCCCCCTTATTTTGCAATTTCCTCATTCCTGAGAGACCATCAAAGCTAAACCACTAGGTTCTGTTATTTGGCCACTTCCACATTCCTGAAAGCTGACCACAAAGGTCCAGCTATCAACATGCCTTGTTTGGCTCTACTGAGCAACATGTCCATCAGGACTGACCAGTTCGTTCTAGCACTAGCACCCACTCCCCACTTTTTCTCCTTCAAAGCCACTGCTCCTGCAGAGCCACTTGCTCTTTCTGCCTGATTCAGATTCAGACACTCAGTCTCTCTGTCTTACTTAATAAAAGGTCTCTTTATGTTGCAAATTAGTGCTTGGGTGTGGTCTGCGCTTAATCCAGGGTCCAGAAGGGAGCACCCAGTGGTGCATGAATCCCTTCACCCAGCGTCAGCTTCTGGCTACTGTATGCACACCTGTGTACATATACAAACATATACACATATATACTATATTCATGCATGCCTACATAAAGAAAATAACATTTCTGAGAACTAGAAGTCTTCCTGGGAGGAAAACTAAATGAAGAACCTTTGATTGTTAATTCTTACCATTGACATCATTTAATCATTTCACACCCTTAATTTCAGATTAGTTTTTACCTTGCATTGGATGCTACATCTTAGAGGCCATGTTTAATTAATACCTTTTTTATGAATCTTTGTTCAGGTAGAATTTATTTTAATTGTCTGGCACTTGTCACATTTCGCCTTATGTCAGTTGCTCTTCTTCCTGGTCTTGAACACAAAGGCCCCTAAACAGACACACACATATACACAGTCTCCATGCTCAACAAGAACCTCAGTGTCATAAAGAAATACATTGTGTTTTATAAATGTTTATAGCACTAAAGTACAGAACAAGTTTGTTTACTTATGTCATAAACATTTATAGAGAAATAATTGTGTTAAGCCCTGTGCTGAGGTTGGTTTCAAAATTATTTTAATACTAACTCTTGTCATAAGTAGCTCATTGGCTAAAATTAGAAATTTACAAAATACCAAGTCATATAAAACATCCTAAACAGGACACATACAAGATATGGAAACAATGTAAAAGGTACAACAAAACCATCCTAAAGGGATTTCGTACATAGTTACATTGATAATGTATAGCATACCCAAAGCCCTGGATCCAAGCCCCAGCACCACATCATATAATCTAGGCATTGTGGCACACACCGTGATTACAGCACTTTTGATGGAGATTCAGGAAGATCATAAGATCAAGGTCATCCTCAGTTACACAGAGAGTATAAGGCCAGTTTGCACTACCTAAGACCCTATCTCAAAACACCAAATAAAAAGAAAAAATGATAAACCATCCTAAAGACAAGGAGTAAAAGGATCAGAGTCAAAGCAAGCTTCAGGGATGGTTGGGAATTTCCACTGATATGCATGTACTGAGAGGGTGGAGTACCATAAGAAGGTACTAATCTTATAGGTAGGGGACACTATACGGGGAGAAGCATGGACACAAAATACAAGACATAGCTACATTTGGCACTGTTTTTCAAAGGGAGAATTTGGTTAAAGGGTATCTCATCAGAGGAATTTCAGGATTGACCTAAAACTATATCCCATGAACAGCAGCTGATTCTAATTTCAATTTGCTACATGAATGAAAAGGGGCATTTTTAGGAACCAGAATCCTTCAGCTGATAAATAAACACATGATGTGCTACTGTTGTGGGGTATCCACCAGAAACTATTACTGAGACACAAATCTATACCCTGGGTTGACACACCTCAGCCAGCAATAACAGATAGACACAGTGGAAAGACAGAAGCCAAAAAGCAATGTTAGTACATTTGGCTGCCCCTCCCAGAGCTATGAATATGATGGATTCGGTCTTTTTTCTCATTTTGGCAGGTGTTGCTGCCTATGAATTGGGTTTTAAGGACACAGTACTGAAAGACCCTAACCCTTCAGGCTTACACCCCCCAAGCCCCAGGAGAATGAGGAACTAAAGAAGCTAGTTCCAAGGGCAACCTGACTCAGCCATTACTGCAACAATGTAACAATGTAAAGAGATTTCTGTTGAGAGATGCACTCAACTGTGACTGGGATAATTGCAAGTGTTCCAGGAAGGACCACTGTGACCTTTGTGTAAACTCCACTCCAGCCCTGATACCCCCCCTTGAGGTTTCAGTAAAAATGTGCATGCAGACGTGACTGTATCCACCCTGTGATCAGGCCATGATCTTATGAAATTAGCCTCTAGACATAAATCAATCGAAATGAAATTGTATGAGAATTGTAATCTTATGGCTTTTGTGGGTTTTTCGTTTAAAAAGTACCCATGTGATTGCAGTAGGCACGACTCTTGCTCTTTGGAGCTGAGTTAGCCCGACTGTACAGCCACAACAATAAACCTCTTGCTGTTGCATCAATTGGACCGGAGTCTAGGTTCTTGGGGCGCCCATCTGAGAAGGTAGTATCCTGGGTCTGGGATCTATCAGTACTTCCATTATGACGTTAGACCTGAGGTTCTGTTACACTACAACAGAAATGTGACTATGGTCTCTAATATTACTATTTACCCAAAAGCAACTTGGTTGTCATTTCCAGTAATTGCTGATCCTGTTAGAGATTCTAATAGGGACCAAGTTTCAAAGCCATGACTCAATAAAAAATAAAAAAATAAAAAAAAAGGTTAATACTATCTAGATGGTTTATTTTATAACCTATCTAGATGGTTATACTATCTAGATGGTTTGTTTTTGAATTCTGGATTTCAAGAGGTCTAGAAACTTGGGTAGGAACAAGGAAGCCCTTTATTATAAGCTTATACTAGAATTTAGTTTTACAATTAGGAATTGTAAATGTAGGTAACAAGTCACCAAAGAACTGGCAGCGCCTATGATCTTATCAGTATGAATCCCTGATATCTGCATCTAACACTACAGTTATTACAGTTGTGTTTATTTATTAAATCATGACTTTGAAACCATAGTATCTTTTAGTCTTTCTACCAGGGTAGAAATGTGAGAATAGACGGTTGTGTTTGTTGCTGATATCAACTTTCAGTGAGTTTTGATAGCAACAAGGTGTATTACTCCTACACTTTGAAAATCTATACAAGACATTTTATATATTTAAAACAATATTTTAAGAGTAAGTCACATTCTTGACACTACTATAGTAATAAAATAACATTTGCTTTAAAAATTAATAGAGGAGCTCTCAAAAGATTCCTGGCTCTTAAGGAGACTAATATTTTGTTGGGTTTTTTTTTCTTTGTTTTATGTGTTTACTCACCTTCTGAAACTCATCCCCAAACACATTTTCATATGCAATTATATTTCACAAATTATACATGGAATATTTCTTCACTTTTAATATTTTTTAAAATGTTAATGATAACTGAACAATCACCAAGTTTAATGTTCTCCATGCTAATGCCATTAGCAATTGGGAGGTCCACTTCTGCCCATTGGAAAATCTATCACTGCTCTTGGGAAGCTCATCATCACTGCCCACTACTTCCCATCAGAGTTTCATTTTTGCAGAACTCTAGGTGGAAGAACAAATCAATGTGACTTGAGACACCTCTACTCCATCAGTCCACTATGTCGTATCTCAGTCCATCCTTAGCCTTCATTGACATGACTGCTTCTGAATTTTTTTTTCCAGAGTGATCTAATGCTATTTTTATCTACCTTTAACTGAGGGTTAAACCTGGAGAGTTTGCATGCTGCTTTTCTTGTGACTAAACTGGTTGCCTCTGGCTTTAGGGTTCACCTAATGCTGATTCATTCATCGATGGGCCATCAGGTACCTGAAATATCTGCCCTGCCACTGCCATGCCCATAGTGATGAAAAATATCTAAGATTTTTAGAGCACTCTCTTTGATGCATTTCCTTTGGCCTTAGAGGTAGATTGCCTTAGGCTCAGCAATGAGACAACCCCAACTTATTGCTGACTTTAAAGACCTTCCATCCTCGAAGGATAAAAAAGGTGTAGATAATATTAGTAGTGCCTTTGGTGCCTCTATGGGCACATCCATCCACATTTAAATACACGGTTTTATGTTTAGCCATTTATTCCTAACTGTGAAATACTGCAACAGCTTAAACATTAGCATACTAATCCAGGCCTGAGGTCTGCGGAGATTTACACTGAACATTTTTGATGCCATTATTCACACTATGCGTGAAGCTGAGTAAAACCTTCCTCTGAATCAGAGTAATGTCAGATCACACCCACTGGCTGCTGTGCTGAAAATCTAACTATCATAATGTCAGCAATAGTTCGATGTTTTTATTTTTCAAAAATCCAATGAAGTCAATGTAGCAGTCGCAAATGTATACAGCTACTGAGTCCGTGAGAACCAGTTAAAGGCCTGTCTGTCACTTACTAGCTCTGTGTCCTTGACAAAGGACTCTATCTCCCTTTGCCTCAGTCCCTAGCTATGAAATAAGTAATAGAATAAGGAACAAATGGAAAGAATGGAAGTTAAAGGAAGAAATATATATGCAGCCTGAGGAGTAGCTGGTGCTCAGTGGAAGAGACTATCCTGATTATGACAGGGGCAGTGTCAGCACAATCTGAGAAATCTCCTGCAAGGAGATAGATAGGAGAAATGTGGACACAATATTGTTAAATAGAAGAAGCATTCAAGCTCATCTCAACTACCTACATCATCCCACAAAGTAGGAAAAGGTGACTCAATAGAGAAGGTGTTTTATCCAAGACCATTCCATTATTCATCCCATGAAAAAGCTGGAGCAAGATCTATTTCCTCTGTTTACCTAATCTAAATTCTACTCTGTTGTGGAATAGTCTTTTTGTACACTGTGAAGATTTGCCACTCAGACTGGTTTAATAAAAAGTTGAATGGCCAATAGCTAGGCAGGATTTTCAGGGCAGAGAGAATGCTGGGAAGAAGAAGGGCAGAGATGAGGAGAGTCGCCAGCAAAATGGAAAGGAAGCAGCATGGGCAGTAGAGAATAAAGGTAATAAAGCCACAAGACAAAAAGTAGATTGGTAAAAATGGGTTAATTTAAGTTATAAGAGCTATTTAGTAACAAGCCTAAGCTATCAGCTGAAAATTCATAATTAATAAGAAGTCTTCGTGTAGTTATTTTGGAGCTGGAAGGTGGGACAGAAAAATCTTCTTATATTATTCTTCAAATAGGATGACCTGAACTTCAAAATACAATATCAAGCAGCCAGAGACAGAGTACTTCATCATAAAGTAACAGTTCTCTGCCTCTCAATTAGAGAGTAAAGGTTTAAGAAATTCTAACAGTTAGTAGCCATGAAAGAAAATGGCCAATTCTCTTCACCCCTAACTCTTCACATAGTGCTTCACACACACATGAAGATGGAAACCACTGAACGGTGAGAACAGTGCACCTTCTCTTTACTGTGCTTTACATAGATAGCACAGTCTGGATTAAGTTTATTCTCAATGTGGATTTTCAAAAATGGTCCTGTTCCAACTATAAGACTTCTCTCACAGGCTTCCATACCTCAAATGCCTATCTGTGTTTTATCACCAGAAACCTTTTTTTCTGAGCTTAATTTACTCTCCATATTCCACGTTCCTGCAGAGTGTATCCCATTCATGGAACATACTGGATATTGCTAGAGGAGAAGCTTAGAGAGTCTTCTCAGCTGGCTGCTCTGTGCAGTCTCATGACCTGTCCACATGTATTTATGGTAGAGTAATTGTGCTTCTAAAATCATGACTAAACTAGGCCTGGTGGTTCAGCCAGCAAGTCCAGCACTTAAGAAGTGGAAGCATGAGGATCAGAAGTTGAAGACCAGCCTCCAGCATGTAGTATGTTTGGGAACTGACTTGGCTACCTGATACCCTGTCTCAAACAGCAAACAAACAAATGCCCCACATATTTAATGTCGTGGCTAGCTTCATGAATGTTCCCATATAGAGAAAATAGAGCTGTAAGCTTTTCAGCCATGGTCCCATTATCCAAAAAACTGGCATCAAGCAGCATTTCTTTCACATTTTATTATCCAACTATTCCTGTAGGCAGAGACCGCCAGATCCAAGGGAACAGAAATTGAATCTACTCAACAGATGATCAAAGGTTGTGTGACCATCTTCAGCCAGCCTAGACTGGCTCATTTCATGATGTAATCCCATTTAAATTAATAATAACTTGCATTCCTTTAGCTCATGCATGCTTCCTTGTGCTGTTGTACATTCTGAGATCATGTCTTTCCCTTGATCTGTTCTCCTTCAGAAAACTTTAGCTTATTCTTCAAACTTCAGAGCAAGCATCATCTGCCTCTGCCCCACCTACCTAAATAGTCTATGCTTGCACAGTGCCTGTGCATCTATTATGTCATGGAAAGTCATATAGAGATGATCTGTTAATCCAGTGGCTTCACTGGTATGTCAGCTATGATCTTCACATACACTTGTTTTATTCCTCTTCTGTGCCTAAAGTCTAGCATAAAACTCAGTAAATCAGGGTTGGAGAGATGACTCAGTGGTTAAAAGCACCTGCTGTTCTTGCAAATGATCAGGTTAGATTCCCGAACCCCACATAGTGGTTTACAACTCCAACTCCAGAGAACTCGGTGCCCTTTTGTGTTCTCCATGTACAACAAGCACACACGTGGTACATTTAAATACATGCAAACATCATATACATAAAACAAAATAAGTGAATCTTTTAAAAAGATTCATCTGGTTCAACCCTTGTTGAACCAGCACATTTGATGTAATCTGAATGACTGTCAACATTTTAGTATTTTTCTGTACGTATTCTTCAACAATTTCAAGTATCTATACAATGTACCTTGATCTTACTATGACTCCCCCACAGATCTCCCCAACACACCCCTCTTCCATCTTCATGTTTGTTCTTTCTCTCTCCCGCTTTTTTTATAATAATTTTAATGAGCTCACAAAGAAGTGGGTTTCCACACTGTGCTTCATTCATCCTCTTCCTTATTGCCCTGCCCCGATTCCACTTAAGTCTTCAGCCCCAGTATCCCACTCTACTCTCACAGTCTATGTGTTTCTACTATCCCACACCCTTTAAAGCCTCTTCTCAGCTGAGTAAGACATCTCACCATAGGGAATGGGCGCTAAAAAGCCAGTTCGTGTACCGGGGATAAATCTTGGTCCCATTGCCAGGGGACCCACAAACACATCAAGCCATGCAACTGTCACCCACATTCAGAGGTCCTAGTGCAGTCTCATGCAGGCTCCCCAGCTGTCAGTCCAGAGTCTGTGAGCTCCCACTAGCTTAGGTAAGCTATCTCTGTGGTTTTTCCCATCATGATCCTATCCCTCTTGCTCCTATAATCCCTCCTCTCTCTCTTCAACTGAATTCCAGTAGCTTAGCCAAGTGCAAAATGTAAAAAAAAATTAATTAAAAAAGCCTCCTCTCCCCCATTGCATGAGCCCGTCCTAGCTTCCTAACTTCTCCAGACATCAAATTACAAATACAAATCTAAAACTTCTAAGCTAAGAGCCATATAAACTGATTTTACTTAAAAAACCTGGAACACTTCAGCTGAAATATACAGCTTCCAAATATTTTTACCCAGATTAATTTATAAAAATTCAGTTTTTGTTTAAAAAAAGGCATTTTTAAATATTCAACATAAAGTTGTTTTATGCAGCATATCTTATTCAACTATAATATGCACTTTATTTTCTTTGGCAAGTTGAACTGACTCAGATAGACCATGAATTAATTTTTAAAAGTTAGACATCACCTGGCAGTCAATAAAAATGATGAGGAAGCTGTCTTGATGCTGACAAGGGAATAGTATTATATATGATTTTTCAAGTATACAGAACTAATCCATATCTGGCTATAGCTGTATTTGATTACAATTCAAAATTCAAAGTACAAGTAAGCTCCACGAAATTTTCCATTAATTCTAGGTGCAACAAAAACATCTCACCAAATGCTTTGCTCACCAAATTTTGTTTTTCGGCTGTACTTAAATTTTATTCTTTTTGTTGTTGTTATTGCTTTGTTATTGTTTTTTGACACAGGGTCTCACTATGTAATCCTGGAAGGCTTTGAACTTGCTATATAGACCAGGCCGACCTCAATCTCATAAAGATCCACCTGCTTCTGCCGAATGAGTGCTGGAATTAAAGTCATATACCATTGCTTCTGGCTAGATTTCATTCTTTACCAGCTTTGATCTGTCAATATCCATATGGGCATAGAAATTTGACAGTTTTAAAATCTGAGCCTGTCCATTATATGTATGAAACCAGAATCTTGACTTATTAATTTGGAGATTGGTACAGTAAAATGCATTAAATGGTCATTGAATATCCTTTGCAGTGTTTGTTTCATGAATAAATTCATAAACAATTGAATCGCATTGTATTTGTCTTTGTGAATGTCTAAGGGTCAGATATTACAACACTCCTTTCCTAGGTAGTAACTAATTGTGTTTAATTAAGTTTTATTTTGAATTAAATAACAAAGCTTCACAATGAAAATACTAATTAAGAAGAGGAAATGTTCTAATCTCCTAAATCCATTAACTAATAAAAGAGACCTCTTTAAAAGAGCTGGTCTATCAGACTGTCAAGTATCATATAGATCAGAAACACGGCATATAATAAGTTTTGCTGTGATCAGAGTCTTCTTTCTCTTTGAAGCATTTTGTTCTCAATAATAGACCCTTACAGCCAGTTTATCCCCCAGTATAAATTTTAAATGTTAGCACGAGAGAACTGTCCCATGATGATGTCCTCAGCCCCTACCGTGTTCTGAGTCAGTCCCTCTCATTAGTGTGAATGCTCATGGTGATAAGCTCTGGGGGGCATTTATGTGACTCTAAAAAAACTCCTCTTGACATGCCTTCAGTCAAGATTCTACTCAGCCATTTTGAGTCTCTCTCTTGTGTTATTTTCTCTTTTTTCTGTAGCATTTATTCGCACTTGACCCTATGTTTTAGAAAGTGCATACAAGTCAGTATTCCAGACATCCCAGGGACTTGAAGAGCTGATCTAATGCCTGTGTTGCAAGATGAAAAACAGAAGAATTTTGTTGAACCTATAAAAAGGATGACATTTTGCCTGGCCCTGAGCTGTTCTCTTCAAAATTGAAGCTTTTGCAGCTTGTGCCTCTTTGATTTGTGAGCTGAAGAGCATCATATCTTGGCCATTACTGAATCATAAAAGTTCTCTGCCTCTTCCCAGCTCATTTTATTTAAAAGGAAAAAGAGAATCCTTTATCTTACAAAATGCATTCTCTCTTTATTTTCCTTCATTTTGTGCATCGCAGGAATGGATTCAGTGAGGGTTCGGTGAAAACACATGTAAATGGTCATTTGGAAAGACCATTCAGCTGATGCGAGGAGGTCATTTTGGTGGCTAGATTGGAATAGGTGTCATGAGAATAGAGCATTCTACAGCACTTTTTCTGCCAAATCACCTTGTGAAAGGCCAGAACCTTGTACACATTATTTATTCTCATCATCCATAAAAGAGTAATATAGAGCCACACAGCACGTCCAGGTCAGGGTCTGGCTTAACCACCAAGTATTGACTGATGAGGGGTGGAAGGAGCTGAGTATGAAGGAGGTAATGTCATTAAAATTCCCTCTGCATTCAAACACTTTGAACAAGAGAGAGAGACCGGTGCAGCATTTTCAGCAACATTCGAAGTCGTGATTTCTTAGCTAAACCATATTATCTTTTAATGAAACCCTATCCATTGCTTAATTATTCCTCTCTATTCAACAAACATGTTTAGTGATTTTCAATGTCAGTCACTCTTCTAACTGCTGAAAATCAATAGCACAGCCACCCTCTTCCTTGAGGCACCCTCGATCTATTTATAAACCCAGTATATCAAAAGGATACACCTTGCTTAAAGGCTCATTCTAGGCATGTCCCCACACTTTCTACATCATTTCAAATGAAAAGATTATCAGAGCCCCGTGCCCAGAAAAAGGATACAGAAAACAAATGTGTCAAAGAGCTAATTTTAAAAACCAGTGTTTCAAGGGTTTTATGAAATTTGTTGTATTTGAAGGCTTATCAAATCTCTGAAGCGTGGTAAATTATTTTCTCATTCTAAATAAATATATACTTCTATGCATAATTTTGTAATCTTATGTGAGAGACATTCCCCTAAATGCAGAGCTCAAGGCCCTGAGCTCAGGTCAAATTCTGATGCAGGCTGCACCTGTGTGATACACACAATCTCATAACACAGAGCCAGGCTTAGAGGGTGCACAGTCCATGGAGCTTTATATTATCACTGAAATTCTTTCCTAGTTCTCTCCTTGCTGTTTTCCTCTGCTAAGAAAAAATATTTTCTGTGGAATCACAACATCTATTATAAACATCTTTTCTTTGTTTGTGTGTGTGTGTGTGTGTGTGTGTGTGTGTGTGTGTGTGTGTGTGTGTGTGTGAGAGAGAGAGAGAGAGAGAGAGAGAGAGAGAGAGAGAGAGAGAGACTACAAGTGGACATTCATGTGTATGCAGCTGAATGTGGAGACCAGAGATTAACGTCAGGTGTCTTCCTCAACTAATATCTTAACTGTATTTTTTGAGTCAGCCTGTCTACTGAACTGGAAGTTCACTGGCTGGCTAGACTGGCTGGCCAGCAAGCCCCAGGAATCCATCTATCTCTTGTTCTCCAGCTCTGGAATTATAGGCAAGCTCTGCCAAACCCAGCTACTTATGTGAGTTCTGGGGATCCTAACTCAGGACCTATGATAATACAACAAGTAATTTACTGACAGAGTCATCACCCCAACCCTCAATTTCATTTCAAAGAATTGCTTTCATACATTAAAAAAAAATCAGATCGTTCCAGGAGTGCTATTTATAGCTAGCTCTTTATTTAATTTTTTGTCTAGGATGTACCAGGACATATATGATGTATGAGTACTTTTGGAAACCAGCTGTCTGGTCTGGTGAAGTGCCTCAGCAGTTAAGCACATGGCTGTTCTTCCAGAGGACCTGGGTTCAACTCCCAGCACCCACACTGCAGCTCAGAAAACCTTATATAATTCCAATTCCTAGGTACCCAGTGCCCTCTTCTGGTCTCCAAGAGCACAAGGTATGCATGTGGTAACAGCATAAATACAGGCAAAACACCCATACACATGAAATAAAATAGTAATATTTTTTAAGGATCTAAGTATGTAAAATCTGAAGCCACTGATAAATTGAGAGCATAACCCGTCAAGTGGAAATAATATTACGTGTAAATGTTGATCATTTCTTAGTCCTTTTTTAAATACTTTTGGAGCACAGAAAACAAATAGTGTTGAAACAACCACTTCTTCAGATTGGTGGGAAAATTTGCAAAATTCGCAGGGGGATCTAAATGCACTGTATAGAAAAATGTCCTTTAAAATATTCTCTCTCTCTCTCTCTCTCTCTCTCTCTCTCTCTCTCTCTCTCTCTCTCCATTTCTCCTAAATTAACTAGAGAATTTTTCAGAGTCTCTGGGTACTTAGAAAAAGAAAAAAAAACATATTTTTCATTTGCTTCAAAAATCCTAAATATGGTGAGCAGACCCAGTGCAGCCAAGTCAGAAGGAAGATAGCCATCTGCTAGCTGTAGGCAGCCCTGTGGAGCTTTGAAACTGAGCCAGCCCAGAGATTGAGGACAAGCTTCAAGGAAGGACTTTTGACTTCAAGTTAATCATTTGGAGCTGAGTGATAAGGAAAAATGAAGGACTATCAAGCAAAATACAGACCAGCCTTGGAAGCATTTATTTCTCTAAAATGTGCTTCAGAATTGCCCACCTGTGAAGAGGTTCTTATTCAGGTTAATGTTAACACAGCCTTTTACGCTTAATAATCGGGTGTGAAAGCTGCGACTTGATGCATTTGGCAAGAGCCTAAAAAAGTGAAGTGGTAGAATACAAAAATGTAGCAGTGATGAACCCCAGCTGCAGAGCCTTGCTGTCTGCATTCACACCCTGACTGCCTAGCCCAGTGACCTTTGACGAGCTCTTGAACCTCCATAACACTTAAGTTACTTGAGCAGACAACACAGAATTAATGACAGGCTCTACCTCAGCAGATTGCTATGAGGATTAAATGATATGATTTCTTCGGGGATATAAGCCCAATGCTTGGCAGATACAATGGATGGACTCCATAAAACAAGACAGCCCATTAACAGTAAGCCACCCATTCTCATTACCTGTCTGGTATATTGACCTATGCTTTAAGAGGTCACTCTGTTCCTAGTGGGAAAAGTGGCAGTTAATAGGAGGTGAAGAATGTTGACTGTTTCCATATTGACTTAAAAGTATGCTTTACCTCTGAGTTTGAGGCCAGCCTGGTCCATAATGTGAATTTAAGGACATCCAAGGCTACTCAGAGAAACTTTGTCTCAAAAAACAAATAAACATATGCTTTACCTCGGAAAACCCAAAAAAAGTTACTGCAGATGGTGAAAATCAGTGAGAGACTCCAGTTTTATTGATGGCCAGAAGCAATTGACACAATTCCTTAAAATCAACCCAAATTTACCTGAGAAACAGAAGCATCAAGGCAAATGGATCTGCTTCTTCTATTCCAATTGGAACAGAAATTATAAATTTTCAGATTCTAATAAAGTGATTCCCCAAGTCTGAAGTTTTCATCTTTTCCTGGTAGTACAATAAGAAAAGGGAAATATGATGCTGCCTTGGCTAAAAAGTTAATTATAGCCATCCTAGGTAGAACCACATTAATGACAGGGTATGGAAAGAGTCATAGACTTAGATACCACGGTAGGAAGTGGCTAGGCATGTAAGATTGTTGAACGCTTTGCCAAATGGAGAGAAGCAACTTGGGAATAGCTGGTTATCCACAGAAGAAGGCAGCCAGAGCACAGGTCTGTTGCCCTGTGGAGTCGTATAGTCCTTGCTTCTTAAACTAAGGTAACTATCTTGGCCATTCTGGTTTTGTTGGGTTTGTTGACTTTCTTGCCTTTATTTTTGTCTGGTACCACAGGCTCTGCTTAGTGGAGGGCTTCCCAGTCAATACCTAAAATAAATGTTGAAATATCTTCAACTTCCCACGCTGGATAAATTCAAACAATGTGATTGGTGTTTGTTTATGCCAGAAAAGACCTCTACATTTTTGGTTTCTTTGTTGGTTTTTTGTTTGGGAGATAGCCCAGTTGATAAAGTGCTTGGGTGTAGGTGATGATGATGATGATGATGATGATGATGATGATGATGTAGAAATTTGAAACAAGTTGGAGTTTATTAGAAAGAAAATTTAATATATATGTAAGCATAGGAGTTAGTAGAGAGAGAAGAACTCAGAAAAATAATAAGTTTATATAGTGGTACATGTGGGCTTCTCAAGAGAAAGCCATGCTTAAGTGTCTTAGCAGTGATCATATACAACATTTTGGTGGCTCTCAAGTTACATCTCAAAGGGTTACTAAAATATTCCTTTCATTTTTATTCTCTCTATGTGTGTCTGTCTCTGTCGGTCTCTCTCTCTCTCTCTCTCTCTCTCTCTCTCTCTCTCTCTCTCTGATAAATGAGATTATATAGTGGCTCAAGAGATACCTTGGAAAGGATAGTAATCTGACAGGAAAAAAAAAACACATGAGTCATAAGTGTTATGTAAGGTCAAGTTGTCCCTTTTACTGTGGAGTTTCTTATAAGATTCCTATATTCTTAGAGAAAATCATTCTTCGTGATTCACTGCTACTTTACCATTATTTGAAGCATCTCTGTATAAAAAGAATATTGCTTCTCTGCCAGCAACCTTCATGGCAAATGTTGTTAATTATGGGAGAATTACTGACTCTTGGCTAATAAAAGACTTCAAACAGACTTCTTCACTCCTTTCCCTTTTCATGTCCTGTCTGTCCATCCTGCCTCACAATAAGCAAGCATACGAGTCAAAGGTTAAATTGACAAGAATATCAAATTGATAGAGCACAATGATGTCCCCCATTTCCCTTTAGATAAGTAAGCATATGGGTTAATACTGGTCTTCCTTATTTCTAGTTTGTAAGAAAACCCACATTGGAATTGGCATAAAATCTCCTTCAGCCTCATCAGGCTCAGAGCCAATTCTCTGCTGGTTGGAATATGCATATTTCAATCCTTGTCTGGAGCCTCCAAGATGCAGAAGTTACCAGGACACACTACTTCAGGGCATTAATCATTCATCCCTCCTTTGGATCTGTTAAATAGCAAGAACATTTTTGAGTGTCTCGGGGCTTTGCTATGTCATTTGCTCGTGCCTTTCATGCTCCAGTCGGCTCTGTGGCTTAGACAAGAATTCCCTCTGCAGAATATCATAAGTTAAGCCACCTTTCAGACTATTAGCAATCCTTTTTTGATTTTTGTTTGTTTGTTTGTTGTTGTTTGTTTAGTACAGCATCTTCCAAGCAACGTATACTTAATAAATATAATATTATATGGTAGTTTGAAACATAATTGTATGATTTATTATTTATTTTCTCCTAACTCCCCAGTAGATAACAGCAGCAACAAAGAAGTGAAATACAAGAGATAGTGTGACTGGAAACAAGAGAAAATTTCTTTTTGCCCAATACTAAGAAATTTCTCTGAACAAGCAGTACAAGGATCCATTTGATTGAAATCTACCAGTAGCAACATAAGGCACACAGGTAAAGGGTCTAAAAGAGACAAAAGGAAACCTGGCCCTTAAAATTAGCAACAGCTAGGCATGCATCAATACTAGGCCAAGCTAAAATGACTAGAAAAGAATAAAGTTCAACATAAAGTATTATCAAGAATCACATGAAAGTGCTCAAAACTTTACTTCTCCCTGTAGGTCAGTCACTGACCTGGTGATACTCACTTTGACAGGCCTACCATTTCAAGGGAAAAAATTCATGTAGAAAATTACGATAAAAATGAGCATTTTGTACAGAGACTTATACATACTAGCTGCTATCTCAAGTGAACTTAATTATAAAATATATTTATGCTGATTATATTAACTGGGAGGCTGGAAAATACAATCATAAGAAATATCTTTGGGGACTGAAGAGATGGCTCAGTGGTTAAGAGCACTGACTGCTCTTCCAGAGGACCCAAGTTCAATTTCAAGCACCCACCTTGCAGCTCACAACTGTCTATAATTCCAATTCTGGGGGACCTAACACCCATAGCTAAACGCCAATGCACATAAAAAAATTTTTAAAGATTAATTTAAAAAAAGAAATATCATTGAAAAAACTGAAATAAGGATAATAAAGTATGCTTATTTGTTTGTATACAAAAAATAACCATCTTAGAAAAAACAAGCCGGGCGTTGGTGGCACACACCTTTAATCCCAGCACTCGGGAGGCAGAGGCAGGCAGATCTCTGTGAGTTTGAGGCCAGCCTGGGCTACCAAGAGAGCTCCAGGAAAGGCGCAAAGCTACACAGAGAATCCCTGTCTTGAAAAACCAAAAAAAAAAAAAAAAAAAAAGAAGAAGAAAAAACAAAGTAAGTTATTTACATATTAATTATTAAAATAAGCTGTATTTTAAAATCCCAGCTAAGCTGCCAAAACTCTGGTAGCAGGAAGCATCTCTATGTCTTCTTTGCCCAGTGCATTCAAATTCACAGTTTCATTCTCATTTTCCCTTCAAATTTTCCTGCACTAGCTAGAAAAAAAATTAGATTGAAATGTTTGTGAGAACAAAATACCAAAGGAAAATAGTGAAAACATAACTTCACCCAGAAGGTAAATCAGAAAGTGATAATACAAAGGGAATATAAGAGATAGATGGAACACAGAAAAAAGACTAGTGTAGCAAATGTGAGAGAATGTGTTCTATTATGAGAGGGAGACTTTTGGCTGGGGAATTTATATATCATTTGCAAAAGAAAATGGACTAAGACCCTTACAAATATAAATTTTAAGAATTAAAAAGGGAGACCCCCCTCCTCTGGGCTCCATATTCTGGCCCACAACTCCAGCTACTTTACCAGAGGCCAGACTAGTTCTAGGGACCCCAGGTAAAACACCCACTATGGCCCCTGCTGACACTCCTTAAAGCACACTCAACAGTCCCAGGAGGCACTCCCGCCCCTGGGCTCCATATTCTGGCCCACAACTTCAGAAGAAGACTTCTGATTTACCCAAGGCCAGACTGGAGCTAGGGACCGAAGGTAAGGTACTACTCACTGCCAGCTAACATTCCCTAAAGCTGGCCCAGCAGCCCCTACCTGCACCCCCTCCCCTGACCTCTATATCCCAGTCCACAACTTAGGTAGGAAACTTCGCTTTACCGGAGGCCACACTGTACTAGGAATCCCAGAGACCAAGCAAGTACCCAGAACCCCAGAATCCACACAAGTGCTTAGAACCACAGACGCAAGGTTGGCACCCAAAACCCCAGAGGTCTTGCAGACCACAAAAACCCCACAGGGGACATCCTATTGAACCTTAAGACTCCCAAGTCAACAGAACCCTTGACCACTTAGGCCAGAAGACCAGAAAGAAAACAGAAACCAAGAAACAAAACACCCATGCCATAAAGACAAACTCAAGAATCAACACTTAGACCTATAATCATCCCAAACCCAGATGCCTAAACTCCAGTGTAAGAACACAATAACAGAAAGGGCAGTATGGAAACATCAAATCCCAGGTATTCTATGACAGCAAGACCTGAATATTCCAATGCAGCTGGAGCACAAGGAAACAACCTTAAACATAACTTTATGAAGATGACAGATATCCTAAAAGAGGAAATGAACAAACTTCCTTAAAGAAATTGAGGAAAAGACAAACAAAAAATTGGAGTAAATCAATACAGCCCTTAAAGAATACCAAGAAAGCCAAGAAAAAATAAACAGGTGAAGGGAACTATTCAAGACCTGAACTAGAAACAATAATGAAAACACAAATGGAGGGAATTCTGGAAATGGAAGATCTGGGTACGTGAACAGGAACTACAGACACCAGCATCACCAATAGAATACAAGAGATAGAAGAGAGAATCTTAGGCGTTGAAGATACAGTAGAGGAAATAGATTAATTAGTCAATTAAATCTAAAAAGTTCCTTATCTAGGAAATCTGGGACACTATGAAAAGACCAAATTTAAGAATAAAAGGAATAGAAGAAGACAATTACCAACTCAAAGACCCAGAAAATACATTCAACAAAATCATAGGAGAAAATTTTCCTAACCTAAAGAAGGACATGCCTATGAAGGTACAAGAAGCTTACTGAATACCAAATAGATTGAACCCCCCCCAAAAAAAAATCTCCATGCCCCATAATAATCAAAACACTAAACATACAGAACAAAGAAAGAATATTAAAAGCTGCAAAGGAAAAAAGCAAACCTATTATAATTATACCTAATTTCTCAATGGAGACTCTAAAAGCAGAGGTGCCTGGACAGAGGTCTTTCCAACTCTAAGAGACCATGGATGTCAGCCTAGACTACTATATCCAGCAAAACTTTCAATCACCACAGATGGAGAAAACAAGATATTTCATGACAAAGTCAAATTTAATCAATATAGATCCACAAATCCAGCCCAACAAAAGGTGCAAGAAGAAAAACCCCAATCCAAGGAGGATAACTACACCCATGAAAATACAGGCAATAAATAACCTCAAACCAGCAAAACCCAAAAAAGGAAAATGCGCGCACGCGCACACACACACACACACACTACCACCAACAGCAACAATAACAAAATAACAGGAATTAACAGTCATTGATCACTAATATCTTTCAATTTCAATGGACTCAACTCCCCAATAAAAAGACACAGGCAAACAGAATGGGTATGAAAACATGATGATCCATCCTTCTACTGCATACAAGAAACACACCTCAACTTCAAAGAGCAAAGAGTTGGAAAAAGATTTTTCCAATCAAATGGATCTAAGAAACAAGCTGTTGTAGCTATTCTAATATCTAACAAACTGGACTTCCAGCCAAAATTAATCAAAGGAGATGGAGAAGGACAGTTGATACTTACCAAAGGAAAAATACAGCAAGAGGACATTGCAATTCTAAGAATTATGCCCCAAATACAAGGGCACCCACATTTCTAAAAGAAACATTACTAAAGCTTAAATCATATACTGATCTTCACACATTAATGTTGGGAGACTTCAATACCCCACCCTTGCCAACGGTCATCCAGACAAAAATTAAACAGAGAAATAATGGAACTAACAGACATTGTGACTCAAATGGACCTAACAGAGATCTACTGAACATTTCACCCAAACACAAAAGAATACACCTTTTTCTCAGCACCTTATGGAACCTTCTCCAAAACTGACCATATACTCCATCACAAAGCAAGTGTCAACAGATACAAGAAAATTGAAATAACTTCTTTACCTTATCAGACCACAATGTATTAAAGCTAGATTTCAACAACAAGAGAAACAACAGAAAGCCTACAAAGTCATGGAAACCAAACAACTCTCTACTAAGTCACCATTGTGTCAAGGAAGAAATAATGAAAGAAATCAAAAACTTCCTAGAAGTCAATGAAAATGAATGTACAATATACACAAACTTATGGGACACAATGAAACAGTGCTAAGAGGAAAATTTATAGAACTAAGTGCCTTCATAAAGAAATTAGAGAGATCTCATACTAGGGGCTTAACAGCACACCTGAAAGCTCTAGAACAAAAAAAAAAAAAAAAAGCACACATACCCAAGAGGAGGAAAAGGCAGGAAATAATCAAATTAAGGGCTGAAATCAATAAAATAGAAGCAAAGAGAACAATACAAAGGATCAAAGAATACAAATGGTTGGTTCTTTGAGAAAATCAGCTGGCCCTGGAGAGGACTCCAGCAATTCCTCTATAACAAACAGGAGCCTGGCACCAGGCAGTTGGGCACTATTATGATCTGTTTGTGATGAGGAAGCAAGGTCCTCCCCAGCACCATGGGATGTAGAAGGACAAAGAGACCCACATGCGTGTCTGGGGTGGGACACCATAGGGTTCCAAGGAGAAAACACAGGCCCACCTGGCACTTTGCTGGGCCAGGCAGACCAGCACTACTATGATGAGCAAATATATGGTGTGGTATGGTAGACAGTAAAAGAGAATTGTTCATGTCCTGTGGACAGAGGAATATCTGAAGAGGTGAAAGAATTGAGGAATGGGCTGAAGTGGGTGGCATGATGGTTACTCAGGGCCATAGTGATGTCTGGGCCTTGGCTACTGGGGCTCATGTCTGAATTTGTTGCTCTGATGCAGCCTAGCTCTGTGTTGATATCAGTGGCTCCTGATACCAGCAAAGGCTGACAGGATGGGGCTGTACATAACCGGCCCTTCCTGCCACTGGCTGTAACACTAGGGAGAATTCTCCTGCCCCTCACCCAGCTGAAGCACTCAGGAAAGAGGGCCCTACACCTCACCTGGGCAGCACAGTAGAGCTGACCCTGTTTGCATGGGTAAGGGCAAGCTGGCCCTGAGGGCATGAGAATGGGAAAGCACGTCACAAGCCCCTCATATGCTATGTGGTGGCATGGGTAAGGGAAAGATGCCCTCCTTCCATTGCCCCTCTCCACCGGTAGCAGGTGGCAGACCTGACCCAACCCCTCACCAGCTGCAGCACTGAGGAGAACAGCATAGGCCAAAGTAGCTTCATTTTCTAACCAATGGGAGCAACACATATTCACAGCATATAGAAAGACCATCCCATAGCAGGTGAGCCCACCTGAGAACGTGAGCATGAGAAATCTGGCCCAGCCCCTCATATCCCATATGGCAATACGGGCAGGGGAGGAATGCCCTCCCACCCCAACCCATCTATGCCTGAGGCAAGTGAGAGAGTGGGCCTTGAGGTCATAAGTGCAGGACAGCCATCCCTGCTGCTCACCAGCTGCAGCATTGGGGAGAGTAGGCCCTGTACCTCACTGGGCAGCACAGTAGAACCGACTCTGTTGGCAGACGTGTGGGTGAACCAACCCAAAGTTGTGAGCATGGGAGAGCCATCCCCACTACCCATCTGTCATGCTGTGGATGGGGGAGAGATGTCCCTGCTGACCCCTCACCCCTTGCCACCTGCAACAGATGAGGGAGCTAATCCTCTTCCTTACCAGCTACAGCACTCAGGAAAGCAGGCCCTGTACCTCACCTGGGCAGCACAGCAGAGCTGATCTTATCGACAGGGGTATGAGTGAACTGCCTAAGATTGTGAGTATGAGAGATCTGGCCCTGCCCCCCATCTGCCATATGGTGGTGTGGGCAGGGGAGGGATGCCTTCACACTGCCCCCACAGAGCCCCTCACCACCTGTGGCAGGTGAGACAAATGGCCTTGAGGCCATAAGAATAGGAGAACTGTTCCTGCCTCTCACCAACAGCAGCACTCAGGAGAGTGATCCCTGTACCTCACCAAGGCAACACAGTACTGATGGCCCAGTGTGAGAGAGCTGACCCCGAAGGCTTGAAAGCAGTAAAATTGTCCCTACCCCTGGCTTATTGTTGCAAATGGTGAATTAGCAAGGGCAGTGCTAGAGAACTCACCCTGGTAGTGAGGATGGGAGAGAGCTGGCAGGCTGACCAACCCTGTAACTACCCAGGCCTATAACCAGGGTTATGAGCTGGCCTACCCCAACATCTACCGCACCTAAGATCTGCTGAAGTACATGAAGGGCCTGGTCCCACAGACCCAAAGCTGGAGGACCTCCATGACACAGGACAACAACAGGATATCCAAGAGGAGTCCCAGTGAGGGCCCAGCATCTACAGCATAGCAGAAACCAAAGGCCTTGAACCAGACCAATGACTCTTTGCAATGAACAAGTAAAGATATATGGACAAAAGGGTTTACTGCATGAATTACTGTGCCATACTACAGCTTCCATGATGAGATTTTACCTTTTATCCTCCCTCCCCTTTTCTTTTTTCTCTTACATTTTATTCTATTGGGGAAGTTGCAAAGGCAGAGAGAAGATATGAAGGGACAAGGAAATGAATGGGATCAAGATACATGATGTGAAAGACACAAAGAATAAATAAAAAGAAAGTTTTTAAAAAAAATGGAATACAGATCTAAAGGGAAATCTCAACAGAGCAATCTCAAATGGCCAAGAAGCACTTAGAGAAATGTCCAACATCCTTAGCCATCAAGGAAATACAAAACAAAATGACTCTCAGATTCCATCTCATACCTGTCAAAATGGCTAAGATCAAAATAACAAGTGACAGCTCATGCTGGTGAGGACATGGAGCAAGGGGAGCACCCCTCCATTGCTGATGGGAGTATAAACCTGTACAGCCACTTTGGAAATCAATATGGTGGTTTCTCAGATAATTGGGAATTGACCTCAAGACCAAGCTATACCACTCCTGGGCATGTACTGAAAGGATGCTCTACCCTACCACAAGGACACTTGCTCAACTATGTTCATAGCAGCTTTATTCATAATAACCACAAACTAGAAACAACCTGTATGTCCATCAAGCAAAGAATGGATAGAGAACATGTACATTAGGAGAGAGGTAGCTCAGCAGTTAAGAGCAGTGACTGATGATTCAGAGGATCTGGGTTCAATTCCCAGACCATCTGGTATCTGATCATGCCAGGGTAAATAATAAAAACTAAAAAAAAAAATTACATTTACACAATGGATTATTCCTCAGCTGTTAAAAACACTGATATTATGAAGTTTTCAGGCAAATGTATGGAACTAGAAAAGATAATCCTGAGTGAGGAACCCCAACCAAGGAAGACAAACATGGTATATACTTACTTATAAGTGCATATTAGCTGTAAAGTAAAGGAGAACCATGCTACAATCCACAGACCCAAAGAGGCTAAGTAACAAAAAGTGCTGAAAGAGGAACACGTGAATCTCATGGTGAAGGGGAAATAGAATAGATACCACAGGTGGATGGGGAGGGATCTGGATGGGGGTGGGCATGGGAACCGGAGGGATCAGGTTGGGGAAGGATGAAGGGAGAGTCCTGGGAGAGACAACTCAAATCAGGAGGCATCTCCGGGACGAGTTAGAAGCCTAGCGCAATAGAAACTCCAAGGAATCTATGAAGGTGACCCTACCTAAGACTCCTAGCAATGGGGGATGTGGAACCCGAGCCTGGCATTGCCTGTCACCAGGCAATGTTTCCAGTGGAGGGCTGCCTTGTCCAGCCTTTATAGGAAAGGAGGTGCCTAGTCTTACTGCAACTCGATATGCCATGGCTGGCTGATAGACGTGGGAGGCCTGCCCCTTCTCTGAAGAGGAGGAGTGGATGCGGGCAAGAGGGGGAGTTGGGAAAAGACTAGGAGGAGAGAAAGGAGGGAGGGGAAACTGTGATGGGGCCGGAAAAATATTAATTAATTTTAAAAATTGGATGGAAAAATTTAAGTAAAAAATTAAAAATGTAAAAGGACACAACATGACAACTGATTACTAAAAATAAAAGGAGAGCCGGGCGGTGGTGGCGCACGCCTTTAATCCCAGCACTCGGGAGGCAGAGCCAGGCGGATCTCTGTGAGTTCGAGGCCAGCCTGGGCTACCAAGTGAGTTCCAGGAAAGGCGCAAAGCTACACAGAGAAACCCTGTCTCGAAAAACACCAAAAAAAAAAAAAAAAGGAGAAAATCAATAGTTATAATAATCACAGAAATATTTCAAGTTAAAGACAATGAAGTTACAGTAAAAAGAAAAAGGTTTAATAGTTTCAATGAAGATTTTATTTGTTTTTATTTTATGTGTATGCATGTTTTATCTTCATGTATGTACATGCAGCATATGTGTGCAGTGACTTCTGAGGCTCAAAGAGGGCATCAGATCCCCTGGGAGTGGAGTTAAAGATGATTGTGAACCAATATGAGTATGCTGCGAAATGAACCAAGGTCTCCAGGAGAGTAATAAGTACTCTTAACCACTGATCCATCTCTCTAGGCCCAATTTTTAAGTTTTTAAAATACACAATTTATGATGGTAAAATAATTACAATTATCTCTACTGCAATAGCATCTCTTTCCACACTCTGTGAAATACAGTCTTTGCAGTGCAAATTTAAAGCTATGGATATTTCTAGTTAACGGAAACACAGACTAGAACCTTGAAATAGCTAAGGAGCATCAATAAAAATCAATCATAGTATCTCTTATTGACAAAAGTCAATATACTAACACCCAATAAAGCAATCTATGAGGCTATATGTTCTAACCCAAATTTATTGATATGTAGATCAAATAGTATCTTTAAACACGAAATACAATTCAATGGAAAAAAAAACACCAGAAAAATCTAGATTTCTAAATTATTGTTTTAAAAATAAATAGAACTACAATTATAGACTACTGAAATATATATGTACTGTTGCTAAATTTATGTTAAGATAAATGTATGGTCATAAATATATTTTATGATTAAAGAAAAACTTAAATGACCCATGTGTCCCCCATTATCTTATTTTGCTTTCCCTCTTTACAACTCATATGTGTGTACACTGATTTTGCACCCCCTCCTCAATTCACATTGTTCACAGTTGATACGTTACATAAAATCACTGCGAACACTGAATTCACAAATGCTGAAACATTGCCCCTGGAAAAATACAGGGTTATGTTCTTGAAAGCTTCTTGTTGCGATGTCCAGAAAGCTGATAAATACATAATTCTGCTTCATGCATGTTTCTATTTAATCATTCATTATTTAATTTGTATTTTCGATCCATTAACATATATCTTACTGCTAATAGCACAGTAACTTCTGTCTGAATGGGTCATGTAACTCACAATTCTCCACAAGGTGTACCATAGCCTTCTTTCTTCTCTGTGCTGAGGCCGCTTTAAACAGCAAAACCACCAAGAGAAAGTGCAAAAAGAAGTTACTAAAAACATAACAAAAAGGCAGTGAGTTGTAGTACAGTGGCCAGCCCTCCACATGCTAGGGTTCTACGCCAATGACAGATTGAAACTGTTCCAGATAATTTGAGTCTGTACCAAGTATGTACAGATGTACTGAACATGTACAGATTTTCTTTTCTTTTTTTTTTTCTTTTATGGTGTTTCTAGGTTCTCATCACTGTCAGAGGAAGAATTAAAAACAAGACAAAATAGGTGGTATGGGGGGGGACTTTGATTACATACTGTCTCAGTTAGGATTTCTATTGCTGTGAAGAGATACCATGGCCATGGCAACTCTGATAAAATCATGTATTGTAAACAATTGAGAGGTGATTTAAACATATGGGAGTATGTGCGCTGATTATATGAAAATATTACACCATTTTAGATGGAGAATTTGAGCATCGGTAGATTTCAATAGCCAAGATAGAATACTAAATCCAATCTCTCCAGAATTATCCAAGGACAAGTCTACTCAAACTGAAACAAGATAGTAGGATTTGCTGAAGGAAGCGGAGGCAGGAGCCAAGATGGCGGGGAGCTGGCCCTCAGGGAGGAGGGGGAATGCCTCACTCACAGAGGTTTTTCGCTGGTCTGGGAGCTAAGCTAGGGAACTGAGACAGGACTAGCTGCTCCCTTTTTCAGAAATGGAACCGTGTAGGCATTCCCTGGTTATATGGAACTCTCCAGGCGGGTTTAGGTACCTGCCAGCCAGGGAGGAGACTGAGGATGGGAGCCACCCAGGCCTTAGGAATTTGCCCCACATTGGACGCCAGATATTGGTAAAATTATTAAAGCCACTCCATGTAGTTAAAAGGGAGGTTTATTTAGTGGCATAACTTACAAATGAAGGGATAGGTAGGTTGCAGGGTCTAGGAAAGGCATGGTGCACTTCAGTGTTGTTCTCTGGAGAACTCTGCTCAGTCTATCTCCAGCGTCCAGGGTCCAAGAACCAAGAAAGACAGCGCATCCGGATCTCGGGTCTTCAGGGTCCTCTCTTGGCTCTGCCTTGTAGGCGTGACAGTTACTGAAGCCTCAATGGGGGTTGGAACTTCCAGATCAAGGTTGGAATGGCTACCCACTACATTGAGGTTTATGATTTTCATGCCTCTGCATGTCCACAATGACCATGAAAGCACCTAAACAATCTTGGGATTAAGAAAATTTTATTTTGTGAGTAGATTCAGAAATATGGAATCCATAAATTGAGGATAAACACCAAAGTTCATTATCTAAATAATAACACAAGCATTTAATGTTGTACATCAGATGTGTCCTGAAGTTAACATTAGAATCTTTCTAAAAGCACTTGCTTCTAAGCCTGATGACTTGATTTCAATCCCTGGACCCACATTACAGATGGAAAGAACTACCTTCTACAAGTTGTCCTCTAAACTCTGCATTTACACACACACACACACACACACACACACACACACACACTGAATAAATGAATAGAAAGAAAAGAAGAAAAAAGAAAGAGAGATTTTCAAAAGGCTTCCTTAGAGAGGACTTTTAAATTTTTAAAATAAAACTTTCAAATTTTTCTAAAATTATCTTTAAAATAAGCAGTCACAGTCTATATTATGGGGCATTTTGAAAAATAAAGTTTAGAATAACAAACTCTTAGAAGGAGCCCCTCTTCACCACTGTAAAATTCTTCCTTCAGGAATGGAAAAGGAACCATCAGTGTTGCTGCCAATCCTGTACCCACTCTGGAGAATGAACTCACAAGGCAAAGATTCTCCGCTTTATTAAAACCTCTTGTTTCCAGCACGCATCCTCCGCAGCCACAGTGTCATTCTGCTCCTAAAGCATCGCCTACACTCAATGTCATCCCTAACTTTGCAAACAGATATATATGCGGATGTACTCACCCTGATAAGACAAAAAAAAAAAAGAAAAAATCCCCCACAGTTACAAGCGTGGGGCTCAGAAATTCACTTCCATGTTTTAGGGACAGCACAAAAGCATGTGGAGTCAGTGAGCCTTCTGGTTTCCTTTATGTTACCCTTTGCAATCTCCCTTTTTTATCTTCTAGTTGTCTTCCTTGGTCTCCACGTATAACTGTGATTTCATTTCAACACTGAATCTTCACTCTGAACTTCCAATGCGAGGCATCTGCATTGTTCTTGCCAATGACATTACTTTGAGGCCTGCATTTTTATTTAAGCCATTCTGTGAAATCTGCCACTCATTGCATGAAGTTTCCTGCTGCTTAAAGGGAACAACATCCACTCAGCTGACTAATACCAGTCAGCATAGAAAAGTCAAGAACTAGTCTGGTGCAAGTCTATGAACACTAATTTGACTGCTCATCTTCCTCCTCAGCGGCCAAGTCCAGTTAATTAAGTGCACTCTGGGTAGGTTCTTCTATGAAATCCAACCTCATCCTTTTTTTCCCACTGTATCAACATCATAGTCCAACTCTGCCTTTCATGGTACAAATATTTTAAGACAACATTATGGTAAGATTCTATTTCAGAGACTGAGAAAAATCCAGTCTAAGTAACAATAAGATGATATAGATGTACATTGCAAAGACAGGATAAATTCACCCTATCCAAATCTTTAAATAAGGGTGATTATATCTGTCTTCCCTCCTACAACACTTAAATACGCATTGCTTTAAAGGGACAAAGAGATCTACAAAGCACAGGTGTTTACAGTTCAGAAGATCAATCTTGACATACAAAGAATACGTTATTTTACAAATCCTGTTCAGGTGGAAGTCAAAGGATTAATTTGTAATGAATTCTCTACTAATCTTGTCTCAACTTTCTGGGGCCTTTATCTTTCCTGCAATATTTATTTGATCCTTCTGAAAAAAATATAAAATATTTTCAATGAATATAAAATGATTACATTTATACTTCAATTACAATACATTTATTTGTAATTTATATCCAAGGTGTTACAGTTTGATTATTTAGAAATCTTCACATATAAAGAACATGAATAGAACAGCTAAGAATAACAGCTGTTATACAGAAAAAGGTGACTTCATATGAGCTCACTTTATTAAAATGAAATATTTTAAATTAATTTTAAGTAAATAGTACATTGATACAGTTGAAAGGTCACAGGATATGAATCCCTTCTTCCCATCCTGATCTCTATATGTTCTGCCACTTCTTCATAACTTTGGAGTAACCACGATCATTATGTTTGCTCATCTTTCCAAAGAATTTTTATTCATAAAAAATATACAATTTATCTCCCTTTTTTGTCAAATGGAAATATATTATCCATGCTGCTCAAAAGCCTGCATATTCAAGCCATGGTGACACCCCTTGTACTTCCTTCTTAAACTTAAATGGACTGTTTCTAGAAATATGAGTTATATACTAGTAAGAGAACACCAAATTTATATCTAATTAGTTGAAGGCATGTAAATAAAGTTTTAATGATTATATACTATTTGATGAAAATATGTATTTTCACCATATAACCTTCTCCTAAATGTATCAATTAAAAAACAGGCAAAGATCTAAGCTGTCACTTTAAAGGCTACATTTCTGCAACCATCCGTAGCATGGACAAATTCTTTCTTGGAGATTTTTCAGAAATGGTTTAACAGTTCTAAGTACTAGCAATGTTCAGATTTATGTTACCCAATAGAGTGCTTCAGAGAGAACCTAGTTTTTAAAAAGACCAAAACTAAAGTACAAAGAATATTAACCACTTATGAAAACAAGGGCTTTTTAAATAGTGTAACTGTTGGCTGAAACACTTTGGGTAGAAGTGTTTGGGTAGAAAATAACTTTTTTTCCAAGATGCTGTGATATTTTGTGCTAATATTTCACACCTAAGGTGTTGTTTTCTTCATGCAGAGGCAGCAATTGGTGGGAAAACGGAGACAACACAAACCAACACACTTTTTTTTAATCTTAAGTCTTAAGCTAATTTGCTACATGGTGATTAATGCTCTAATCAAGATTCTCGAGCTTGAAAATTAATCATTTCATCATCTGAATATGGAATATATGTGGATGGAAAAACACTATAAATCAAAGGAGAAAAGTGGGACACTTAGGCATTTTAAAATTGTTCATTTTTCAAAGAAATCTCTGTCCACTTTCCTGCTAAAACACTGTCCACTGTGTAGCAGCAAAGGTGCTCTGTGTATATTCTTTACCTTCTAGTCCTTTTGTGCTCGTTACTGAAAAAGCTGTATCAGAGTCGATGCGTTGACTCCTCCTCTTCTTGTAAGATCAATTAAGTCATTTATAAAATGCCATGGACAATGGGCAGATCTGTTCATTGGAAGCCACTATCATAGCATCTGCCACTGAGCTCTAAATAATGAAGATTCTATGGCTACCTGTGATAAAAGTCCATCAGAGGCAGTAGGAGGTAATAAATAGCAAAGGGAGAGTGGCAGCCAATACATGTGTTCTAACCCTCTCCATCTGATCAGAACTAGTGCAGGGAGACTGATTAAATAGGTTGAGCTGAAGCTTAGAAGTAAAGCTAGAGCTTGAGGCTAATAGGCTGTGAGGAATCCTGGGAGGAAACGGCAGAACACCTACACACAGACATGCTTACAGAGGCCAGCTGCAGCCAGGTAGAGCCAGCAGTGATGCCTATGAGTTAGCCAGTTTCCTTGGTTCCTAGTTTTGAATTTATCTACTGGTTTAAAGTTGCGTTGGAAAGGACAAGCATTTAGGGTAGCTGATTTGGCTAACAAAAGAATATGTTTTAAGAATTGTTAAGTGTTTGATTTACTGGAGACCATTAGCCAAAAATTTCATGACAAACAACTTCAGTCCAAGCAATAGGTGACCTGAGCATGTTGTGGTTGGGCTCCTGTTCAAAGGATGCCCCTGTCACTGCTGAGATGAGCAATCTCTGGAACCTAGACTGTAACACTGACTGTCTGCAGGGCAACAAGAAGCCAAATAAATGTGGAGAAAAAAAAA
>CABHPP010108607.1:0-29031 GCA_902168425.1 Peromyscus attwateri
ATTTATTTATTTATTTATTTATTTATTTACTTATTGAGACAGTCTTACCCTGTAACCCAGGCTGGTATCGAACCAGAAATTCTGTTGTCTCAGCTTTCTACCTAGATACTGGCATTATAGGCCTGAATCATCACATCAGGCTCTATTCTAACATCTTTTCATTCACACGACAGTGTTTCCCATAGTCATCTCCTTGTGCATCTTATCTCATGATATGTGTCTTCTCATTTTTGCCCATGATGCCTATTACCTAAATGTTGCTCATTTATTAATATCTTGTTCATGATCTAGAAATACTTACTTGATATTTCATCTTAGGCATATTTTATCATTCAGTTTTCCTTTTTCTAAAGTGGCTTCTCTTTTCAAAACCATCCAAACCCCAGATCTAACTGGCAAACTTTTGTTTCATCTTTCTTCCATTCCATTTTCTAAAGTCATAATTTAGTTCAGGACTCCTTTAATTATTCCTTGTGCTGTTCTCAGAGTTTCTTAACTGTCCCCCTGCCATTGATAATGCAAATCTTATCAAATAATTCCTTATATAGGCAGGGTTTAAAGATCCATGTGGTTCCTACTTAATTCCATCACTGTCTTCCAAAATATGTGTCTATACTTTAAATGAATGGGTCTAAGCCTAAGGAATTTTTTTCTGTTCTTTTTTTCCCCTTCCCATTAGCAGAATTGAAGAAAAATTTGATTGTCACAACTAGTGGATATGATGCTATGTTCTTCATAGCACAGATTCCACAAAAAATTATCAGGCACAAAAGACAATAGTTCTGGGGTTCAGAAATCCTGCTATAGGTAAATTAAGTATTATTATTTCACCAAGAAAGTCATATAGCTCTGTGGATCTCAGCCTATAGATGTGAGTTGTTAAAAGTGCTATAGTTACAGTGAATTACTTATCTGAAATGCCCTTTCTCTATTCAAACTCAGGATTGTTTGTCTTCACCTTAGAAACAACAGTTCATTATCTCCTTTATAAAAGGTTTGCTCTTCCTCCCAAATACTGGTTCTAATATTCAACATGGTTTTGTGGAAATAAATTCATAGAATTTGAAGTCAGAATGATATTGGGTTGAAATATGAATCCACATTAATAGTGATATGCACATGAGCAAACAAAACTGAGCTTTTCTTTAAGAAAACTGAGTTTTCTTATAAGAAACCTCCTTCTTCTAAGAACTGTGAATACAAAAATACCAAAGGAATAACTTTATCTTTAGGATTTCATCACACATTTATGCAAAATAACATTAACTCTACATCTGTCACCACAATGAGCACCCATACTTGTTGCAGAATACTATTTTAAGATGTGTTCCATTTGTTTGTGCTGTGGAACATTTGTTTAATGATGCAAAGATGTGTTGCATTCTTTTGTGTTACGTTTGTTTAACTCTGTGAAGCTGTAATTATTTTGCCTACTTAAAAGTCCTGATTGATCTAATAAAGAACTGAACGGCCAATAGCAAGGCAGGAGAAAGGGTAGGCAGGGCTGGCATGCAGACAGAATAAGTAGGAGGAGAAATCTGAGAGGAGAGAATTGAGGAGCAAGAAATAGGAGAGGAAGACTCTAGGGGCCAGCCACTCAGCTACACAGCAAGCCACAGCGAAAGAACTAAGGGAAGGTATACAGAAATAGAGAAAGATAAAAACCCAAAGGCAAAAGGTAGATGGGGTAATTTAAGTTAAGAAAAGCTGACAAGAAACAAGCGAAGCTAAGACCAGGCATTTATAAGTAAGAGTAAGTCTCTGTGTATGATTTATTTAGGGGCTGAATTGCAGGCCCACAAAGAGCCAGAGAGAAGAAAATACACAAACTAAGTTCACATTTTTGTAGGTTATTGTGTTAACAGTAAAGATAGGATTTTCCCACATAACAACACAAGCTTATTCTTCAATAAAAGTGTACAAAAGTTTGGTGAACATTGGAAGATTGATATAAAACAAGGGAAATAGCAGTAAAAACTATATCATATCTGTCAATAATTACACTTGGACAACTGTGTTATTCTAGCAACCAATTTTAGGACATCTGATATATATATAGTTTTGGAAATATGCTATGTGGAATATAAAGTAAAGCATGAATTCATTTTGTAGGTAGAAATATAGGACTAGAATTCTAAATCAAGTACAAAACTAAACATTATAAGTTGTAATCAACTAGTAAATTGATAGTACAGAAAAATTCTATCTAAATTATTTTCTATTCAAACCTAATATACCAAAAAAGTAGTGCTTAAACTTGTGTGCTGTGGGAAAATGCTCTTGTACACTGTAAAGATTTGTCACTCAGATTGGTTTAATAAAATGCTGATTTTCCAGTAGCCAGGCAGGAAGTATAGGCGGAACAATCAGATTAGGAGAATTCTGGGAAGAGGAAGGGCAGAGCTAGATGCAGAGGAAGCAAGAGGAGAATGTCAGACTGAGGAAAGGTACCAAGCCACATGCCTAAACATAGATGAGAATTATGGGTTAATTGAAGTGTAAGAACTAGTTAGTAATAAAACCAAGCCATCAGTCAAACATTTATAATTAATTTATAAATTTATAATATTAAGCCTCTGAGTCAATAATTTAGAAGTGGCTGCCAGGTATAGGGAGTTGCTGGCAGGACAGAAACTATATATATATATATATATATATATATATATATATATATATATATACAGATGTATTTCTACTTTCTTCTCCAATAGGTTTCATTTTCAGTTAGCTAATTTGGGGTGTATAAAATGCGGTATGAATCCTCTAAGACATTATTATTAGGAGTTACCAAAATAAATTTGTCAGAGTGATATGTATGGACAAAGTCATACATATTATACAAAGTGGACATATAAATGTATTTTAAATAGACCTCAAAAAATGCAACCATGATAATTATGTCACTGACTCTTCTATAACAAATGTTTACCAGAGTATTTTTGAAGCTTCTTTTTTTAACTTGTGATGAATACAGCATTACAGTAAGAAGAGTCATTCTGTCTGCAGTAATGCTCTTGCATCATCTAAGCCTTTCCCAGAGGAAATAATGGGTGGAAGGAAAATCAAGTGAAAAATAACTTTTATCAGATCTACTGTAAAAGGCTTCACTGATATCAAGGGCATATGCAGATTTCCTTGACAGCCAAATTCTGTATGATTTAGTTTAGCTACTGTCTTGCTTCCTATTATTTACTTACTTTAAGTAACTTGATACAAGAACAAATACTTTTATATATAATATATATAATTATTCATGTTATGAAGGATGAAAATATTGATCTTTTGGAGCATATTCTAAGACATGTTTCATAAACAGTTTGATATAACTGATTTGTGATTCTGAGATGATAATTTATGATATAATTTAAACCAGAATTACTTGTCAAAAGCAATTGTTTTTGTTTCATTTTCAATTAATATAGGTAATAAATCTCATTAGGTGAAACTAGAGAAAGTTATCTGATTTATGTCCTTCAATGTTATTTCGTATTGTGAAATGAGGACAACCAAAACATTCCCCCCTTTGAGATTTATGCCATTTTAGAATAATATAGTCCTCAAAAAACTTAAAAGTAAAGAAGTATGTGACTATTTATTGATAAATTTGTATGTTTGTTAAATGGCATTTTAAAGTGAAAGGCAAATTATAGCTTGGAGGAAACAAAGCCAAGCATGACAAATGGTTAATAGTTTAATGTATTATTTCTCACATTAAAATTGAGAATATTGTATTAGTATAAATACTATAAGGCAGTATAGATAGGTGATACAAAAGAATAAAATATACAGTTAATAATATAGAAATCAGCTTAGCATATGGGTTACTGAATAAACTAAAATTGAAGCCAGAAATTCATTGTATTTATCTACCCTGTGGTTGCATGACTCATTTTCTTTTTATAGATAACAAAATCCATTCAAATTTTCATGGTACCATGGTTCATTTTTAATTAAATATCATTCATTAATGATGGACATATGACTACCAGGAAATAATACTCTTACATGCAGCTAGAAAGCATAAAAAGGAAAGTATAAATATTAGCATAAATTTCACAGGAAAAAATTCTTTAAAATGGGACTTTATTTTGACCTCTTTATCCTAAGGAAATAACTGTAGCCAGAAGTTGTTGATTATAGTACAACTCAGTCTCTCCCCCAACTCAAATATAACACAATATGCTTGAATATATTTGAAAGGCATGATTCAAATAAATCATAAGTATACATAAGAAGTTATAGCCATGAAAAATTCTAGAAATATATTTACAAGCATATAAAATATACATGATTCATGTTTACCTAAAATTGCTTGTGTAAAATATGCAGTACAACTCTGTCAGTTAAAAGGACTTCATTTTTTGTCATCTGAGTGGAATGTATATATTTATATTCCTTTTATTTACATATTTATAGGAAGCTGAATTTGTACATCTTTTAATTATAATTTTATTATTTAAAACATTTTTAAAATTTAAATATATTTTGGTCATATTATTCCCTTCCAGATCCTCTCTCCCTAACTATTCACCCAACATTAGGTTCTTTCTAAAAAAAAAAAAAAAGACCAAAAACCCAATAGAACAAAAAAGTCCCCCCAAACCAAGAACACAAAATGAATAATACCAAAACAGGAAAACCAAACAAAACCCCCACCAAACTGTAGCCAAATAAAAGCCCAGAAAACAAATGGGGGTACATTATATGTTGGCCAACTACTCCTGAACATGAGACCTGCCCTGGAGTGGGTGATAAAAATCCCCAAATCCACAACCAAATAAAAGTACAGAAAACAAATAAAGGTCCATTACATGCTGGTCAACTACTCCTGAACATGAGGCCTGCCCTGGAGTGGGTGATATACACAGTGTTACTCCATTAGAGAAAAATGATTTTCTTTCTCCTAGAAGGTATAAGTGACAATTCAGTTGTTAACCTTTACCCTAGTGGCTAGGTTTTCATTCATTCATTCATTCATTCATTCATTCATTTTAAAAATATATAAGAAAATAATACATAATAAGATAAAGCAAAAACTGCCATGTTAAATTTAGACAGGACAACCTAGTAGAAGGAAAAGGGCCTTGAGAAGGTATAAGAATCAGAGATACACTCTGGAGACCAGGCAGGCCTCAAACTCACAGAGATCTGTCCTCCTCTGCCTCTGGAGTGCTAGGATTAAAGGCGAGCACCACAAAGGAGAGCAATGAAAGAGCTATCTAGACAGAGTGTACCATTAAGGGGATGGGAAGAAATCTGCAGCTAGGGAAAACCCCAGGAACTCACAAGATTGTCCCCAGTTAGACTCATAGCAATGGTGGAGAGGGAACTAGCCTTCCCCTGCACTCAGACTGGTGTCTACCCTAATTGTCATCATAGAACCTACATCCAGTGACTAATGCAAGCAGATGCAGAGACCCACAGCCAAGCACTTGGCTAAGATCCTGGAGTTCAGTTGAAGAGAGGGAGGGAGGATTTTAAGAGCAAGGGGGTCAGAATCATGATGGGAAAAACCACAGAAATAGCTGATTCAAGCTAGTGGGAGTTCATGAACTCTGGAATGACAGCTAAGGAGCCTGTATGGGACCAAACTAGGCCCTTTGAATGTGGGTGAAATTTTTGTGGCTTGATGGGTTTGTGTGTCCCCTGACAATGGGACCAGGACTTACCCCAGGTACACAAACTGGCTTTTTAGAGCCCATTCCCTGGTGGCATGCCTTACTCAACCTTGATGCAGGGGAGAGGGACTAGGTCTGGCCCCAACATGCTATGACAGCATGTATTGACTACCCAAGGGAGGCCTTACTCTCTATGAGGAGGGGATGGAGGTGAAATGGGGATAGGTGGGGGGAGCAGAAGAGGAGAGAGGGGAAATGGGTTGGTACGTAAAGGGAAAGAAAATAGTTTTTTTAATTAAAAATTATATATATATATATATATATATATATATACATATAAAGAATCAGAGACATACTCATTTGCACACTCAGAAAACACATAAAAAACACTAAACTGGAGGCCAAAAGACCAGGTACAGCCCCATGAAGGCCTTGTGCATGCTACTTGTCTCTGTGGGTTCCTATGAACTTTGCTCATATTGATTTAGACAGCATTGTTTTCTTGATGTACTTCATCCCCTCTGTCTCTTACACTCTTTCTGCCTCCTCTCCCTTGGGGTTCCCTACTGTGTGAGGTATCCCAGAACCAGAAAGACATATATGGTATGTATTCACTTATATGTCAATATTACTTGTGAATTCAATGTCCCTCAAACTACAATCTGTAGAATCAAAGAGGGTAGGTGTAGAGTAAGGTACTAGAGGTAACAGATAGATCATATTAGGAAAGAGAAATAAAATAGATAAATATGGATGTATGGGGGTTCTGGAACAGGAGGATCAAGTTGGGAAGAGAAGGGGAGAGGGCTCATGGGAGAGAACATGGGGAGAGACAGTTGAAAGGACTTCTTAAACACACATAGCTAATAAATTGCATTATAATGTGCTTCCAGAAAAGTAGGGCATGGTGAGTTCTTCTCAACAGATTACTTTTCAATACTTATGGCAAACCCTGACTGTGATAGTCCTTCATGACTCAAGACAAAAGAGAAAACCTAAAGAATGAGTAAGTGCATTATCTTTCTAGAAATAAGCTACTGAGTCAAGAATAGAGAACATAAACAGTACATACAAGTCTCTAGGTTCAATCCCCAAGCAGGGCAAAAAAGACAAAGTAAGATAATCAAAAATATAGGCTCTGATCATTCTCCTAGGATTCTGTCTTCCTTATATTCCTTTACTCTTTTTCTTTCTATGTATTACAGATAATTATGATTGTTTCATTTTCCATGACTCTATTTCATATTCTTATTACTACTTCTGTTCCCTTGTGTGTGATAGATACTGTGCTTGAAGCAAACTCTTTAAGAGAAGCCTACTGGGCATGCCTATAATACGGCATGCACATATTGGGCAAAGTTCTATGTTTTATTGTTATTTGGTTTTGCTGATTTTTTTTTTGGTTTTTGTTTGCTTTGGGATTTAGTTTGGATTATTATTTTTAAACAAGTCCCACAATGTAGCTTAGGTTTTCCTGAAACTTAAGATCCTCCTTTGTCAACCTCTGTAATGTTAGGATTGCAAGTGTACAGCACCATACCTTGACACTGAGAGCTAATCTCATAACAGAGTAGCTTTTTGACTTCTAATGCAAATTTTAGCCACTTTTCTTTGGTTTCAATGGGAATACCCCAACCAATCATTTTTCATATAGGACAGTAAAGTCACAACCCTCAAATTAAAAAATAATGCCTGATTTCTTCAAAATAAACTTATAGAACTAGAAAACAAATAAAGTTTCTTCTCTGTGATGGTTATAGAATTTAACAAATAGAATATAAATCATAAATAAATGTGTTTACATATCTGTCATATGTCTCATATCCACCTATAAGTGAGTGCATACCATGCTTGACTTTCTGGGTCTGCTTTACCTCACTCAAGATGATCTTTTGTAGTTCCATCTCTTTACAGACAAATTTCATGATGCCATTGTTTTTACCAGATGAAGAATATGCCACTGTGTAAATGTACCACATTTTCTTTATCCATTATTCAGCTGATGGACATCTAGGTTGTTTCCAGTTTCTGGGTATTACTAGTAAAGCTATGATGAGCATGGTTGAGCAAGTGTCCTTGTGGTGGTATAGAGTATTCTTTGGACTTATGTCTAGGAGTTGTATAGCTAGGTCTTGAGGTAAATTGACAATCAATTATCTGAGAAATCACCATACTGATTTCCAAAGTGGCTGTAAAAGTTTGCATTCGTACCAGCAGTGGAGGAGTGTTCCCTTTGCTCCACATCCTTTCCAACATGAGCTGTCACTTGTGTTTTTTTATTTTAGCCATTTTGACAGGTGTAAGATGGAATTGCAGTCATTTTGATTTTCATTTTCCTGACTGCTAAGGATGTTGAACATTTCTTTAAGTGCTTCTCAGTCATTTGAGATTCTTCTGTAGAGAATTCTGTTTAGATCTGTACCCCATTTTTCATTGGATTACTTGGTTTTTTGATATCTAGTTTCTTGAGTTATTTATATAATTTAGAAATCAGCCTACTCTGTTAGATGTGGAGTTGTGAAAACCTTTTTCCATTCCTTGGGCTGCCCTTTTGTCCTTTTGATGGTGTCCTTTGCCTTACAGAAGCCTTTCAATTCCTTGAGGTCCCATTTATTAATTGTTGATCTTAGAGTGTGCACTGTTAGTACTTTGTTCAGGAAGTTGTCTCTTGTGCCTAAGAGTTCAAGGCTATTGTGTACTTGCTCATCTATCAGGTTCAATGTATCTGGTTTTATGTTAAGTAAGGTATTTGATCCACTTGGAATTCAGTTGTGTACAAGGTGATAGATGTGTGCAGGGTCTATTTGCATTCAATAGTGTTCAGTTGTGTGCAGGGTACATTTGCATTCTTCTTCATGCTGAAACTAAGGTAGACCTGAACCATTTGTTGATGTTGCTTTCTTTTTTCCATTTTATATTTCTTGCTTCTTCATCAAAAATCAAGTGTCTATAGATATGTGGTTTACTTCTAGATCTTTGATTCAGTTCTATTGATCAACCTGTCTGAGTCTATGTAACAACTCTGTAGTACAGCTTGAAACCAGGGATGATGATGCCTTCTAAAGTTCTTTAACTATGCAGGATCAATTTAACTATCCTTGGTTTTCTTTTTTTGTTTTTGTTTTTGTTTTTTTTTTTTTTTATATGACGTTAAGTATTGTTCTTTCAAGTTTTGTAAAGAATTGTGTTGGAATTTCTATGGAAGATTTTCTCTGGAGATTTTTTTTCATAAGATGGCTATTTTTACTATGTTAGTTCTACCAGTCCATGGGCATTGGAAATCTTTCCATCTTCTGGTATCTTCTTCAATTTCTTTCTTCAAAGACTTGAGGTTCTTGTCGAACAGGTCTTTCACTTGCTCATTTATCATTTGTCTATAGGAGTGCTGCTGAGTTTTTGAGCTTATTTTGTATCCAGCCACTTCGCTGAAGGTGTTTTATCAGCTGTAGGAGTTCCTTGATAGAAATTTTGGGTTGCTTTTGTATACATAAGCATATATATATATATATATATATATATATATATATATATATATTCTGCAAACACCAAAACTAGAACAATACAAGGAATCAATGAAACAAAGAGTTGGTTCTTTGAGAAATTCAACAAGCTAGACAAACCCCTATCTAAACTAACTAAAAGGCAGACAGTGAATATTCAAATTAACAAAGTCAGAAACAAAAAGGGGATATAACAACAGACACTGAGGAAATCCAAAGAATCATTATGTCATACTTCAAAAACTTATTCTCCACAAAATTAGAAAATCTAAAGGAAATGGACAATTTTCTTCATAGTTACCACTGACCAAAGTTAAATCAAAATTAGATAAACAACTTAAATAGACCTATGTCCTCTAAGGAAATAGAAGCTGCCATTAAAAGTCTCCCAACCAAAAAATAATTCCAGGGTCAGATGGTTTTAGTGCAGAATTCTACCAGATTTACAAAGAATATCTAATATCAATACTCCTCAAACTATTCCACAAAATAGAAACAGAAGGAAATTCATTTTATGAGGCCACAGTTAACCTGACTTTTAAACTACCCAATGACTCAACAGAGAAAGAGAAAAATCAATTTTCCTCATGAACATGGATGCAAAACTAGTCAATAAAATACAGGCGAACTGAATCCAAGAACACTTCAAAAATATTATCCACCACAATCAAGTAAGTTTCGTCCTAGAGATGCAGGAATGATTCGACATAGGGAAAACTGTCAAGGTAATTCACCATATAAACAAGCTGAAATTAAAAAAAAAACATATTATCACATCATTAGATGCTGAAAAAGTCTTTGACAAAATCCAATACCCCTTCATGATAAAAAGTCTTGGAGACATCTGGAATACAAGGGACATACCTAAATATAGTAAAGATAGTATACAGCAAACCAACAGTCAATTTCAAATTAAATGAAGAGAAACTCAAAGCAATTCCATAAAATCAGGACTAAGAAAAGACTATAGAGTCTCTCCATATCTATTCAGTATAGTACTTGAAGTTCTAGCTACAGCAATAAAACAACAAAAGGAGATCAAGGGTATACAAATTGGAAAGGAAGAAGTCAAATTATCGCTATTTGAAGTTGATTTAATTACTCTCAATGGTTTGTTTTAAAATATTAAATGTTATCAAAAGTACTGATCAAGTAAAAAATTACAAAGATATACTTTTCATTTCAAACCTTTTTGGTCTACTGTCTGTGTAAAGGACTTTTTTTTCAGTTAATGTTTTTGTAAACCTATGCTTTCTTAAAAGCATCCAGTCTCTCAGGCATCATTCCATCACCTATTTTCATACCCACTTCAATCTTGATTCCTAAAACAACCCTGTAACTTATGCTTTACTTACATTACCAACATCTGGATCTTTACTTACATTACCAACATCTGGATCTTTGTCCACTTAAATCTTATGTCATATCATCTTTTTCTAGAAGAGTGTTTGGATATTATAACCAAGTAGTTCCTTTGGTTTTATGTAGACCCTTGTAGTACTGATTTAAGGCCACTGAGCCAAAATATATTTCCTTTTCAAAATTGTTGGTACTTTTCTATATTAAATTGTTTCTTCATTTTCTGAACCTCTGTTTTCCTATTTTGATTTTTCCCCTTCTAAACATTTTCTAAAAAATTCCTTTATCTATAAGGATATTTAGTATCTTCTTCATTGTCACCCTAGTATCTATTTTCATTTCTTAAGCCAGATGTTTCGGTTCATTTTCTTTCTATTCCAAAACACAGTGATTTTTCTAATTCATTTGACCTGTTTACTTGATCATCAATTTATTTGATTTTTTTATAGACTTTCTTTAATTCATGCCATGTTTATTAGTATTGACTCAATGGGAGATATTGGACAAAATGCTCTGGGACCAGTCATTGTCTATTAGCAAAGAGATAGAATGGATGCATATAATTAATATGAGAATGGAACAGAAGAGAACATAGCTAATGATTGTATAAGAATAAGTGGAAAGAGACAGAAAGAGGAGATTCTGAGGAGTAAAAAAAAATTAATATGGAATATTCTGATTTTTCTTCTTAGTTCATATCTATAAATAGCTTATAATTATTCTGAACTAAAATTCATTAAGATAGTAAAGTGAGCCAGGCGGTGGTGGCACACACCTTTAATCCCAGCACCTGGGAAGCAGAGCCAGGCAGATCTATGTGAGTTCGAGGCCAGCCTGGTCTACAGAGCAAGATCCAGGACAGGCACCAAAGCTACACAGAGAAACCCTGTCTCAAAAACCAAACAAACCAAAAAAAAAAAATAGTAAAGTGAAATATGTGTCAGTTGAGGAAAGGGTAGAAAATCATTCAAGCTATTATGAGTCATAGAGAAATGAAACAAAATGAAGACTAAGCAAGGAACACTCTTAAGAGAAACCATTAAAAATTCTCCATTAGTGAAATTTAAGAATATGCCATACTGTATGTAGAATATAGCAAGGATTGCTATGTAAACACCTGAGTATTTTGTTAGTAAAGATAGTAAAGCAAATAATTAGCATGAGAATGCTCTAAACATAAAAATGAGGAATAGAATAAAGTTAGAAAACACAAAATATGAACATATCTATTGGCAAAATATCAAACACAAAAAATTAAACAATATTCAAAACAAGCATAAAAGTAAACATTTAAAAAGAAAAGCAGAAAAGGTGTCTAGTGCAAGAACCTTCATATTTATGAAAATAATGAAGTTCCACTATGAAGAAAGGATATGTTAAACATACAGTATCTTTGGGGAAAACTAGAAAGTGAATGTAAAGTCCATGTCTCATATAAGAGGCAAGACAATCACTTGTCTGTAATCTTCTATAAAATCACAAACAAGTTACTTACTTCCAATATACGATGCCATTGAATATGCATTGCCATTTCAAAAGAGAAAAGAACAGGTACATGACAAGGAATGATCAGACCAAAGCAACACTAAAACCTTGTAGGGTACTAATCGAACTCTGCAGGTCCTTGTCTGGCATCTGAGACTATTAATGTAATCATCTGAGCTCCAAAGGGCTATGTATGTCTGGCTCTGTTTCATGAAGCATTCATAGCCTCTCTCTTGAGCCAGCTCGGCTCCATTCCTACAGCTTTCCTCAGCAGAATCCCATTGGTTTCTTACCTTCAACATCCTGGGTTCATGTTCAAACTTTGATGCCATTGCCTCTCAGGGTTTCCTTGTAGGAATTCTGACCCTGTCACAGATAAATTCAGATAAACTCAGTAGTCCACTAGCACTGTAGTGCAAAACTCCATGGTCCTCTCCATACTGTATGTTGCATGTCTACAAAATCAGTACCATGTAGATAATGCTATCAAGTTATACTGCCAAGTTGGAATGGAGCCTGGCCCTGTTGGACCCTAGTTCCATTGGTCCTTGTCTTAGTGTTTCTATTGCTATAACTAAGCACCATGAGCAAAAGTGCAGCATGAATCTTAAAATGTTCTTATTAATAAGATCAAACCTGAGCCAGGTATTGGGGTGAATGCTGGAAGATCAGAGAAGCAGAACAAGCCACAGCCACCTCACCTTGCCAATTCCTCAGCTGATCCTGGTTCCTCAGACTGGATGCCTGAGTCCTCATCCAGAATGAATCTCAGCTGAACTGCTGCTCAAAAGCCTAAAAGCTTAACCAGCTAAAAGCTTCTAGTTTCTGGTCTTCATGCCTTATATACCTTTCTGCTTTCTGCCATCACTCCCTGGGATTAAAGGCTCACTTTCTGGGATTAAAGGTGTGAGTCACCATGTTTGGCTGTATCCTTGATCACACAGAGATCCAGGTAGATCTCTGCCTCTGGAATGCCAGAATTAAAGGCGTGAGTGCCACCATTTTCTAGCCTCTGTATCTAGTGGCTGTTCTGTTCTTTGACCCCAGATAAGTTTATTAGGGTGCACAATATTTTGGGGAACACTATACCACCACATATAGTGTTTCTATTGCTATAGCTAAGCACCATGAGAAAAAGTATATTGAGGAAGAAAGCATTTATTTGGCTTATATTTTCATATCACAGTCCAAAAAACTCAAGGCAGAAACATGGAAGCAGGAACTAGAACCGATGGGGAACATTGCTTACTGCCTTACTCCTCATGACTTGCTCAGTCTGCCTTCTTATACAACCAGGCCTGGTACCAACCATAGTGAGAAGAGACCTCCTGTTTCAATAATTAATTTTAAAATGCCCGACAGGCCAGTCTGATGGAGGCATTTTTTTAGTTAAGTTCTTCTCTTTCAGATGTGTTTAAGTTTGTGGTCAATTTCGTAAAAGCAATCAAGCACAGTCTTTGTGTTTTCACTCTGGGGAAATACCTTCCTAGGCTAGGAGTTTGTTTGTTTGTTTGTTTGTTTGTTTGTTTGTTTGTTTCTTTCTTTCTTTCTTTCTTTTTCTTTCTTTCTTTCTTCCTTCCTTCCTTCCTTCCTTCCTTCCTTCCTTCCTTCCTTCCTTCCTTCCTTTCTTTCTTTCTTTCTTTCTTTCTTTTTTTTGTAAAGACAACTTTCACAAACATATCTCAGTTAAAGCTCTCTCTTTTCACATAAATTTGCATTTCACAGGATTGAGCCTTAGAAGGTTGGGGTCTTGACCTCAGTGTACCTTGCTTATGATGCTGGTACAGAGGACCAGCTTCCTATTTAGTAGCACTAAATTTATTAGCAATTACACATGTTACTTAATCTACATTCTCCCTTTCTGAAATTTTAAACGTGTTCATTAGTGCCTTCCTTCCCTAAACCATGTTTAGCTTATCCTTCTCTACTTCTTGTTATACATCACTGGAGACCTGGATGAGAGCAATGGTAATAGACATGAAGTAGCCTGCATGTTATCTTTTCTTGAAATTTCCTTCACTAAAAAAAAAAAAAATAGTCAATTACTTTTAAAATTAGCCTTACTAAAGTTTTTTAGTGAGGAACTAAAATGGATGGAACACAGAGAGGTGTTTTGTTAGAATATCACATAAATATTTGCTAGTCTCATTAGACAGGCCTTCAATGTCAGTGTTACTGTTTGCATTCTTGTCTTTCAAGATCCTGTCAGTTGGGCCCATTAAACTGACCTAATGGTTTGTGAAGAATTTTCTAGCCGGAAGTTCCCAATTCTTCAACCCCCCATCCAATTCCAAAGGCCCAAAAACCACATAATCAAGTTTATCACAGCATTGACACGATTTCTCAGTACCATTTTTTATATTTGTCATGTTGCTGTGACAAAATGCTGACAAAGGCAACTTGGAAAGAAGGTTTGATTTTAGTTTCCATTTCCATGGGAACCAGTGCATCATGGTAGAGAATGCACAAGGATAGAAGCAGAAGCTGACTGGTCACATTGTGTCCACAGTGGGAAAACTATCACCTTCTTTGTATTAACTTCCTCTGTTTTATTCAGTCTAGAATGGTTTCTCTTATATTTAGAGTGACTCCACCCATTTCAAATCATGTAATTTCAATGCAGGTAACCCATCACAGACATGCTCAGAACTTTGTTTCCACAGTGATTCTAAATTCTATCAAGGGCACAATGGAGTTTAAGCTAACAGAATCTTGTACCCAATTGTTATAATCTTAAAAAACTAAATTCTTAGATTCTTTTCCAATTAGGTCTCTCAATAATCAAAACATTCTACTAGGCATTGTTATCCTAACAACTAAATGGCTTTGAGGTCCTCTCACCACTGTGTCTATTGTCATAGGGAGCAAAATATTTATTTGCGGCTTGATTTGGGATTTCTGTGGCAAGTCATCGACTTTTGAGTAAAACAGGCCAAAACGACACAGAAGGTAGAGTACAATAGCCTCTCTCTCTCTCTCATTTTTTGGATCTCATCCGTGGTGGGAGTACTAGCAAACTGTTAACTCTAAGTGTTACATATTTAAACACCTGAGTTTTTATATTGTCTTTTTTGCTTAAATGCTTAAATTGTCAGTTCACTGCATCAAATTGAGAAACACATATGTAAATATCAAAAGACAAAACTGGAAAACGAATCCATTTTCACATTGTTTACCAATGGCTTTAAACTCAAGCCAATGAAAATTTCTGGAAGTGATAGTCAATGCATAATTTATTATCATCTGAAATGGAAGCAAAAAATTACACAGAGCTGTAACACAATCACCAAAAGAGTGTCATGGCAAAGTGATGTTGTGTTTTGATAGACTTCACACTAGTAAAGCAACACTGATAAAAACACTTGGATTTCCTTAAGTATTTCTCAAAAAATTTAATGTCATCGTCTCAGATATTTTTTTCTGCATCATTCAAGCACAGTTAATAACAGCTTTCTGTGTCTGTGTACCATTTCATCAATTCTGAAGTGATAATTATTATATTGAACTTGCAGTTAAATTTCACATTTTTGTCCTCTCTTTCCTGTACATTTAGAGCTTGTAAACATTTTATCCATTTATCCATCCATTTATCTTTAAGACCTTGTGAAATGCTTGTCATATTAGGTTTATTCAATAAAAGTGAATACTTCATATTGAGTTATGATGTTACTGGGTAAACTCATAAATAATTGAACAATATTAACCTCAATGCACTGATTACTGGATCTGTATGAACTGGGAGAATTCTTAATTAGAATAACTGTTAGGCTTTTTCCATCATATTGGGTATCTGTTTAATCCCAGAAAGAAATATTGCATTATCTTGTGTTTAATTTACTGAATTGGCACAGTATTATTTTTTATTCTGCTTTGTAAATGAGCTCATTTTGTTAAGATGATGTTCATCCACATCACCTTGATTTATAAATTTCTTAAAGGCTCAAACTTTATCTCCCTCTTTCTTCCTCCTCAGTACTGTGGCCACAGGTGGTTCTTCCTATTTAACTTATTCCTCTTCCAGTCTCCAAGCATTTATTGCAGGTCTTTTTTCAATTTAAGAATTAGTGGGGGACCAACAAAAGCTATTGTGTGTTGCCTCTCATTTCATCATTTGGAATAAACTGACTCCTTTTTTCTTGGACAACACCCATATACTTAAGACGCCCACATATTTGGAGTAAATCACTGTAAATAGGCGATCAGAAGAAAACAACAGCCTGTAGAACACATTACCAAGGAGCAGCAGGCAGCCAAGTTTTTCATAACTGGGCTACTAGCCACCAATTTAAAGCTTTAATCTGAACACACTTTTTTCTCCACAGTGAAGTCTGTTTTTCTACACAACATAAATGGAAGGGGACAAAACACTGCTGCTCTAAGTTATATTAAATTGATATTTTTAAACACTTCTGGCTTTGAGTTAGTAAACATGCTTTGGAAAATGCATATTCAAGGAAATGAAAGAGACTAGAAACCCAACAATGTATGCAAATATACATGGAAATGAGACTTTTAAAAAATCACCTCCACCACCACCACCACCACCACCACCACCACCACCACCACCACCATCACCTCCCATCCTTTAGGTTAAACTGCAGCTAAGTTGCAACTAATTGAATCTGGCAGTACTAGATTCATTCCTTACATAATAACACTGAGTGTTTCTCTGTCTTCCAGATTTTAATAACACTGTCTGTCAAATGAAGAGAAACATCTATATCCTACTACATTTCACTGCTGAAATGTCTTTATAAATTTTGATATTTCGGTTACCAAATAAGCATTTTCCAAGAAAAAAAAACTATTTTACAGGTGAGTTATTGAGAGTGTTCCATTTCACTAATGATATTCCACCACAGAGTAATGGAGGATAGCTTATAATCATAAACATATTGATGATGACTTTTTGTCTAAATATCCCAGAGCATTAAAGGAAATAAAACTCCATTCCTTTGCATTCTACATCTTATAGAAAATAAAATGAAGAAAATTGTTTGGGTTTCTGTATAACACATAGTATCCAAATCATTGAACAGATATTTCTGTTTCTTTGTCATTAAGTCTAAGTAAACATTTCCATTGATATCTCACATGGGACCTTACATATATACTCTAAGTCTAGTCTCCAGACTCCTATGTCTTTTTTGGCACCTAAGAATAAAAGTATGTGTTTCCCCCTGCCTTTTTCCCCTCTTTGTTTAACTATGTCTGCCCCAGGATTTTAAAACTTTCTCTTGAAATAGACCTTTGTTAGGCTTTGCTTAGAAACTCTTGAGAGACTGCAAAGCACATAAGCCCATCTCAGGTAGATTTTAAAATAGATAACAAATTAGATTTTGTAACTCTATTTTGTGCAAGAGATGAAAGAGGGAGCTCTATCAGAAACTCACTAGTACATAGCATTGCCCTGCTCCCAAATATTTGCCTTACGTTTGGTTGTACTTTCCTTCCAACCCTTCAACACATGTGAAAGAGATGGAAACTCTTTCCAGACAGTATTCAGGTCTGTAGTTCTATCTGCACGCAGCCACCCACTGCTGTGAGATTTTGAAAATTCCCGGACCCAGGACTACCAAAAATAGCTGTTTCACCTTAAAAGTGAACACACCTAAAGCCCCAGTTATTCCTTCAGCTTTTCTCTAGGAACTACTTTGCTGCACAACTTAGTCCACCAGCCCAAACCATTGGCATCACGGAAGGAGGCAAGTTTGTAAAAATGTGCACCCCTATTTCTGTCCATAAAACAGTGACTTGAATTTTAAAATTTTCACATGGTCCAAATACAACTTAAAGTTGGAACACTTGTTTCAAAGTATGTTAAGCTTCTGACTATGCAAGTTGGAGAAATATTCTTTAGACCAGAATATGGTGTTTGACATATTTGCCTCTGAGAGATTTTATCTGTCAATATTTGTTCGTGGCAAATTTTTATAATTCTTAAAATGTGTTGGTTTAAGGCATCCCACCATAGGGAATGGGCTCCAAAAAGCCAGTTCATGCACCAGGGATAGATCCTGATCCCACTGCCAAGAGCCCCTCAAACAGAACAAGCCACATTACTGCCTTACTTAGCCTTGGTGTGGGGGGTGCAGGGGAGGGGCTTCGTTCTACCACAACTTGATGTGCCAGGCTTCACTGACTCCCTATGGGAGGCATTAGCCTTTCTGGGGAGTAAATAGGCGGTAGGGTAGGAGGAAGGTGGTGGAGGAGTGTGAGGAGGGGAGGGAGGGGCAACTGTGGTTGGTATGTCAAATGAATAAAAAAAATTAAATAAAATTTTTAAAATGTGTTGGTTTATTAAGTAACTGAAAACTTTTCATTTCTTTTATTTTTTAAACATTTCCATATTATTTTTACAAAACATATATTACTGATAAACACTTTAGCCAATAGAGATCCATAAAAGTCGTGTGTATTTAAGATCTATGGCTCTACTTCTAATTGCCTTGTGTCCAATTCGTGCCTTGGTACAACATTTGTAAAGAAAAAAGTCAAAACAACACTAAGAAGCACACATTAGGAAAGGAGCGTGATGGAGTGCCAGGTGCTTGGAGGATGCTAATCTATTATTTCAGGCAGTTTTAGAATAGAGTCATATTGTCATCTCCAGCCAATGGTGAGAAATGGGACTTTATCATGAGGTTGCAGCTGTTATTTTGGAAAAACCACTCCAACTGCTTCCAACTGAGCTATTTTTCTGTCTTCTATCTTTCCCTTCCTTCCTTCCTTCGTTCCTTCCTTCCTTCGTTCCTTCGTTCCTTCGTTCCTTCCTTCCTTCCCTCCCTCCCTCCCTCCCTCCCTCCTTTCTTTCTTTCTTTCTTTTTTTTTCCTTCTTTCTTTCTTCTTTCTTTCTTTCTTTCTTTTTTCCTTTTTTCTTTCTTTCTTTCTTTTTTCTTTCTTTCTTTTTTCCTTCTTTCTTTCTTTCCTTCTTTCTTTCTTTCTTTCTTTCTTTCTCTCTTTTTTTTGAGGCAGGATTTTACTATGTAGCACCAATTGACCTGGAACTAGCTATGTAGACCAGACTGGCCTTGAACTCACAGAGATCCACCTGCCTCTGCCTCCCAAGTGGTAAGATTAAGGGTGTGTACCACCATGCTTGGCTGAACTTTCCTATATCTTTCTTTCTTTTCTTTCTTTTTTTTTAAAAGAAGGTATTATTCCTTTTTGTATTAGAATGTTAGAAAAAAATCAACCAGAAAGTATTAAGGGGCTATGCAATCATACCTTTTAAAATATTTGTTCAAAACACACATACACATACTCACAAGCATGTATATGCTCATATGCGAGAATTTCAGAAAGACGGACATGCAAGATGGCTCAGCAGGTAAAGGAATTTGGTGTGCAAGCTTGACAACTTAAGTTTTATCCATGGAACACAACTAACAGTAGAAGGACAGAGAGAGAGACAGAGACACACAGAGACAGACACACACAGAGAAGATCATCTAAAAAACTAAAAGACTAAGTCTTGTGCTAAGTGGATGATTAATAAAATTTCTTGTGTGAACTACTACAGTAAAACTTGCACTTTAAAGATGTTAGAATATCTTACTTGGATAATTAGAAGGGAGCTACATATTATGTAGGACAGATGATGAGAATAAAGCACCATTGCAAAGTGTCTGTATGATTTATCACCTTCTAAGCCGAGTCATTATTTTGGGAATCACAAGTATGTTGATCAGGAATGCAGACTTTTGATTTCTGTTCCCATCTTCATTTCTTCCTTACTGTTTCTTTTGTGTAAAAGATAAACTATCTTAAGAGACCATTTCAACCAAACCTCCTTATAAAGTCTATCTCCAGTAGCTCAGAAATATTAAATATTACTTATTTATTTTATGTGAAGGAGTGACCACTTGGATTAGTTTTTTGTTGTTGTTGTTTTTATTTGCTTTGCTTGCTCATGTGTTTTAAATTGGGCTAATTTCTAGCAACTACCACTTAGCATTATTGAAGGATCATTCTGAAATTCTTTATCTTATTAGAAATTCCATCAAAATTTTAACATTTTCCAAGAACCACTCCTTAAAATGGTAATGTGTTGCATGTTAAAAAATTGATTCCATTGTCAAATTTGGAAATTCTGGGTTAAAAAAATGAAATGCACCATATTTTTGCAATTATAATTATGACTTTAGCATGCAAATGAGAAATGAGAATGTCTACTAGCTAACGTACAATTCAGTTGAAATTGTCCAATATTGTTTGCTCACAGAATACATCTAGGGTGACCTATTATATGGGACTGAATTCTAAAGAAAATACTTAGTTAAAAGTGAGATTTGAATACTTTAATTAATCTATTGTAATTTAAATACACTTACACTTGCAGAAGATGTCTTGCTCACTTCAGAAATCCCAAACTTTATCTATGTGAAGAAAAAAAAATGGGAGAATTTTCTGCCTACATAGAGGGTTCCACTCTGAAGGATGTGTCCCTGGTGGCAAAACCAACATAGGTCCAATATGTGAGAAAAACTTGGCCTGCATACTTAGGACCTTCACATGAGATATTTTTAGATATAGTTCAATATTTGAATTAAACACAACACATAGCTGAGTGTATAGAAGTATTGAAAGCTCAGCATTTATACTTAAGTAAGCAAATTGCAGCACTCTGCACTAGCATCAAATTCTGAATGCTTTTCACTGAGATATCCTGCAATTCAGCTTACATGATAGAAAATTAAATGGTACATCTTCTAAATAAAAGTGAACATGTAAGAAGGCAAGAATGCCCAGGAGAGTATTCGAAGTCCATGATGACAAACAGGCCAAATTATTCTTGATTTTTTTCTTCTTCAAAAAAATGTATTTTTATGTAAATAGATATTTGTGTCATGCTAAACCTTTACACAGTTTATTTTTGAAAGAGAAGAGTCTTTTAGAAAAAAAAAAAACTTCTGAAATGGGAACCTGTATTTTTATGTTTGCAGGGAAAGGTAAATAATAAACTAATAAATACATTTATATAAACATTGCCTCAAGGCCCTAAAGACAGCCATATGCTTTTGCATACATTTTCACAACTCAACAGCTGCTCATGGAGCCTAATCCTTCTCAAGCTTTCCTGTTGACCACTCTCTTCTGCAAGGAATGCTTCTGTGACTGCCGGCTGGAAATATTTATGAAAACACAAGGGCAGCCAGGATCGTCCAAGTGTTTTCAAAATGTTTGCTTGGCAACAAGCTGCTGGCAGCAAAAATGTGCTCCTACAAGGGCTTTAGTAAGTGTTTATGTCTCTTCAGTGTATTCCATTTGTGAATGTGGGCAGATACCACACACTATGATCTCTAGAAGCTTTAAGTGAAGAGACTAAAATTCACTCTGCCTCAGGCCTTGCACCTGCCAGTCATACCTCACTCCTCAGTGCCATTTTAACCAATTCACAGATAGCCCTCCCCCGTTAGTCATCCCCATAATCACAGACACAAACTAGGAGACTTCAGGCTTTCCAGTTATATCCTTAAAAATAATCACTGAGCGTTTCTTAGAATATATATATCTTAGCACTAAAATGACAACTAAGTAAGCTGAGAGGTACTGGGGGTTTCAGACCATAGGGAAATCCTTGGAAATAAAGTATGATGAATTACAGAACACAGCTGTATAGTGATGATTATTAGAATATCCATTGTCAGATGAGTGAGGCATGTTATTAAGTTCTGTTTGTAGGCAAAATCTTCATCATAAAGAACTTTCTAAGTCATGTACAAGGATTTGCAAGACCAGTGGAATTCTCTAAAAAGATCTTTCAGGAAATACTGGAGAGGGCAGTGAGGAAGAGGAATGAGAACAAAGGACAATGACAGAAATATATGAAGATGCTTATGATCAAACCTGCTAATTTACATGCTAAATTTAAATTTTAATGATACATAATAAAAAACAAAGTAGTTCTGATGTCTAATATGATTTTTATTTTTAAGGCTATTGACTGAAGACCAGAGCTATGGTGGAAGCTAGAGCAATATTAGATATAAATCAAATAAGTGGAAATTAAATGTTCAAGGGAAATAAGAATCATATAAAATATAATTTTTCTAAGATTAGTCATTGATGCTTACTATTTATATAAAAAATTCTGGCCTTTATAATGTAGAGTATTATATTTCATGGTATGGATCTGCCAAAAGTTTTTATTGATTTACTAACTAAAGCCCCTAAGGTTGCTTCTAGATTGGGGAAACTATGAGTTGCAAGATCATTAATACAACAACACAACAGTTCTGTGACCTGATAATGGTGGTAATTACACAAATTTACTTATATGTTAAACTTTTTGTACTGTAAACCATTAAACATTAATTTTATTATGCATTAGTATTAAATCAAATTTTAAAATTCACAGTAAAACTAGAGAATAAACATGTAAGATGATTCAAAGGTTGGATCAATGTATTATTTAAGTTTCACTGGCAGACAGAAACATCAAAAGAGTGAATTTCAGAAATCATACAGACAATGGTAATCTTCATTCATTTATTCACACTCATATTCTGCATATGATGTGCTTTTTAAGAAAAAGGACAATAACACAAACATCAAGAAAATAAAACTAAGCCACATGGCTCTTGGGAAGTTGATTGTGTCTAATGGTGTTGTTGTCAACATATCCTGAGACAAACACCTTCACAGTTGATCAAAACACAGCTGCCACACCAGCCCATCTGGACTCTGGAAATTACACGACATTGATGCAATAACTTCTTTTACTCTAATGGGTACCCCCACATGTGCCTATACCATCATTTCTTTAGAAATAAGTAACACCTGGATGCAGAAATAAAATGGAAATATGTTATGAGAAAAAGCAGGATGCAACATATGGTCCTTAGCTAAGCTGTGTTAGAAACATTTCTAGAAGAGTCTAGAGATATCGTCCAATTAGTAATTCCACAAGAGTGAGGTTTTTTGAACCTGGGATCATGTATTAGAAAAGCAATTTGGCAAAAATTGTTTGACTCTTTACCCTTCAAAAATCAATACAAATTGGAGTGAGAAACATATTCACGAGGCAAATAGTTATTAATGCTGTCAAGTGAATTAATTGATCAGATCTTTTCAAAACTCATAGCCAGACTACAGTAGTTTATCATAAGCACGTCAACACAGTTATTACACAGAAGTAGAGACTAAAAGGTATTTGAAGTGTGGTTCAAATATAAGGGTTAGAAAATCAAGTGAGAGTCAAGACATGATTTCTAAGAGTTACTATATGGTATACAATTTGCAAAGTATTTCAAAAATTTTAACTTTCTCTATCCATGAGCTTTGCAATGTGACTTTGTAGCTTGACTCATTAAAAACTGAGTTCAGTTTACCAGTCACCAAAACCTGGGTGTCTTTTGTGCCCTTCATTGGACAAGAATGCAGTGCTTATATGTCAGTTCTGAGGTGAAGGTTCAAGTGGTCAAACATCCATCCTTTTCCTCTCCCTTAGCAATTCCTTTGCCTCAACCTGGACATATGCTTCTGTAAAGATTTTGAGAATACAGAACAGAGATACTTCCTACAAGCTCAACTGTCCGTAGCCCTACCAGACTATAAAGATGAAGCAGTAAGTGATCTAAGAAATGTGAGTCAGCTCAGTTGAGACCAACTGAAGATTGGGCTGGATTAGCAGATCCCTAAGGCAACCTTAAAGACTTATGAGTGAAGTAAATGTTTGACAACAATTAATCTAATTTTTGAAATATCTTGTGGAGAGGATTTTGAATGTCGCCTCTAAAAATAAGTGTTGTATGCTTGGAGTGATAAGTATATCATCTATACAGATCTGGTCATCGTAGATTATATTATGTAATCAGGTTTTACACTGGAGTGCATAAAATATACAATGATAATAATAAAAAATGGTAACTGGGGAGATGTCTCAGTTGACAAAATGATTGCTGCTACAACATGATGATTTGAGTTCATATCACCAATACCCCCACACACAAGAAAGCCAGGGGAGTCGGTACATGTCTCTGACACCCACACTGGAGAGGTGGAGACAGGTAGAATCTCCAAGTCCTAGAGGCTAGCCACTATAGCTTAATTAGTAAGCTCCAGGCTCAGTGGAAAATCCTGTCTCAAAGAAAAGAAAGGATAAGGTGGAGAGCAATGTACAACTGACGAAAACACCTGACATCGGTTTCTGATATCCACAAACTCACTTGTACATGTACAACTGCACATACAAGTACACATACATAAACATATTCATTCACATGCTACACATAAAAATAACAAGAATACATTTTAATATTAAATAAATTTCTGCTAATTTAAGTAACCATGTTCTTGGAGGATTGGTGCCTTGTTATATGTTACTAACTAATGAAAATAGACCTCAATTTAATTTGCATGTACTAGTGTTCATTTCTTGTTTGTATCACACATTACACATATGGATTAGAGAAACATGAATATATTCTTTTACAACTCTGTACGTCAGAAGTCTACAACTAGCTTCACTGGACAAAAAGTGTCAAAAGCCTATTTCTTTTTTGTTTGTTTCTTTTTTAATATTTATTTCTTTTCACCCTGACTGCAGTTTAACCCTCCTTCCTCTCCTCCAAGTCTCTCTTCCTCTCTCTGCCTCCCCATCCACTCCTCTGTCTCTGGGCCATCTAGGCTCTGGGTCCTGGTGCTCCAAGCAGTGTCAGGAGTGGGCTCACTCTCATGGCATCAGTCTCAGGCTGGACCACTCATTGGTTGACCACTCCCACAATCTCTGTGCCACCCTTACTCCAGTATATCCTATAGACTGGACATTGCAACCTGGGTTAGATACAGCTTCATATGCAAAAACAAGTATTGATTGTTGGAATGGTGTTCTAAACATGTTAGACCCTCATGGAAATCTGAAAGAAGAGTAATGTAATGTAGTATAATCTACACAAAGTGTCCTGTTAATGAATTCTGGTAGCACAGGTTCTAGAAGGAGCCTATATGTTAGCTACAGTACGGGAAGATTTATGAGTCTAGTCTGAACTGACTGATTTGTGACTCTACTGCCTAGAGGTCCCTACAGCAAGGGGCAGCAGCCAGATTAGCCAGGGATGCTGGCTGTTGAACTCAGGCTAGATCCTTATGGATGTGCAAAATAGGTATCAGGTAGGGGCTTATATATGAAGCAAGTCCCTGGAGGAGGACATCAGAAGTGTGAGTATGGAGAGGGGTTGTGGAGGTAGCACAAAGTGTCCCGTGTGTGGGCAGGTAGCACCTTGTCTGGAGCCTGTATACTGTCTAAAGAACACCAGGAAGTGATGGGGCTAGTCCAGGGTATGGGATTTGGGAACCTGTGGAAGTATTGATAGTGTTACTACAAGGCTCCATTGATCAGACCACACCAGAGTATTAATGGTGGGAACCAGGATAGATCCAGACGGATGTAGAAAAACAAGTATCTGGTTGTGAGCAAGTACTCACCAGGGTATACTGTGGAGGAGGCCTCAGGGAAGTCTGCATATGGAGTGGGGTAATATAGGTGATGCTAAGAGTACTGTGAGTAGATGCAGGGATGACAGGTTGTGGTAAGACAATGTATGTTGGCTACAGAACAGGAATAGGTGATGCGACCAGGTCCCTGGATTTAGGACTCTGTTAAAACCTAGTGGACACTCCTGCAACATGCAAGAATGTAAGTGCCAAGACTATGCTGGGACGCTGGCAGTGAGATATGAGCTATGTTTGGTGGGATGTGGAGAAACACATTCTGGTAGGGGAAATATTCACCAGGTTTGGACTTTAGGTAGGAATGGTAAGTCTGGATATGTAGTGGGTTGTGAATGTAGAGCAAATGTTCTGTGGGTGGGTGCAGGTATGTTAAGTGCAGAGGGAGACTAGATGTTGGCTATAGCACTGAAGGAGTTATTGGAACTAAGCTAGTCTGAATTGGAGACCTGTAGAAGACTACAGCTTCAAATGCAAGGTACAGGTGGCCAGAGTAGGTTCATCAGCATGTAGAAACCCAAGTATTAATTTGCCTGTTGGGGATTATTCACTAGGCTAAATCCTAGTAGCTGGGGGTTGTAGGAAGGCTGGATATATAGTGAAGTGGATTAATCTTTTAAATGTGTCTTGTGGATGGATGCAGGTACACCTTTTGGGTGTATAGATATTGTCTACAGCATAACAGAATGTGGTAGGACCAGGCCAGTTGGAGGAATTAGAGTCTACAGAAGCACAGAGCTATCTATGGCAAGGAGCTAGTGGCCAGAATAGTCATGATCACTTGTTGTGGGACCAATCTAGATATGGCAGAATTGCAGAAAAAAACAAGTATCAGGTTGGGAAGTACTCCCCAGTCTAACACATGAGGAATGAGGAAACCACAAAAATTCTGGGTATGGAGTGTGGTTATTTAGGTGGAACATGGTGTCCTGAAAGTAGATGTGGGTAAGGTAAGTCTTGGTGGGAGCACAGATGTTGGCTATAGCAAAGGACAGAATGTTGGAACTAGGCTGGGGCCTAGGGTTTGGGATTCTATTGAAGTCTAGAGATCATTACTGCAAGGCAAGGAGTCCAGACCACTATGAGGCACTGTCTGAGGCACACGAATTACATCCTTCAGGATATAAAAACAGAAGTATTGGTATATGTGTGGAGTATTTAATAGGCTAGACTCTGGGGGATACCATGGGAAGTCTGGCTATAGAGAGGGCTGGTACATACAACACCAAGTCCTGTGTGTGGATATGGATAGGGCGAGTACCAAAGGGAACCTAAATGTTAGCTATAGCATAGGAATAGGTGATGGGACTAGGAAGGGGTTTGGGATTTGGGAGCCTTCTGAAGCCTAGAGGCCCGTACTATGTGTTGTAGGTTGTCAGACTAGGCTGGGGTTCTGGGACAGATTCAGCAGGATGTTGAAAAACATGTATCAAGAGTACATTTGGGGTTATTCAACAGGCTTGACCCTGGAGAGGTCATCAGAAATCTGGGTAGAGTTGGGTTGTACAGGTAGCACAAATGGTCCCCTGTGTAAGGGTTGTTACACTGGGTCTTGCAGGAAGCTAGAAGTTGCATATAGCACAGGAGGACACAGTGGAACTTGGCTGGAGCAAAGGATTTCAGACCCTGCCAAAAGCTAGAGTTCACTACTAGTGAGAGAAAGCAGCTGTTCTAGGGATGCCACTGGATCTTCCATTCAGTCTGGACTCCACTGGATTTGGAAAACAATTATCTGGTGCAGAGGGGTACTCACATGTTCAGACTCTGGAGAAGGATTTCGATAGTCTGGGCATGGAGTAGGGTGATGTAGGCAGCCAAAGCTCCTATGATTTGATGAGGGACGGGTGGTCTTGGTGGGAACCTAGATGCTGTCTCAAGCACAGGAGGAGTAGATGGGACTAAGAATCCTAGAGGGTGCTAGTGGCTGGGGCTGGGATAGGCCTGACAAAGTGTATGGTACCTGGGGTAGATCCTGCCCTATATGCAAAACAGGTATTATGTTGAGGGCAGTTAGACCCTGGAGAAGACACAGAAAGTCTGAATAAGGAGTAATGTAGTATAGTCTACAAAAAGTAACTTGTGGATGGATTCTGGTAAGGCAGGTCCTACCAGGAGCCTAGATATTAGCTACAGTACAGGAGGATTTGTGAGACTAGTCGTGGCTGCAGGACTTGGGAAATTACTGCCTAGAGCTCCATACAGCAAGGGGCAATCAGCCAGACTCGCCAGGGTTGCTGGCTATTGAACGCAGGCTAAATCCTTATGGATATGCAAAACAAGTATCAGGTTGGAGATTACATACCAAGCTAGGCCCTGGAGGAGGACGTCAGAAGTATGGGAATGGAGAGCGGTGGTGAAGGTAGCACAAAAGTCCTGTGGGTGGGTACAAGTAGCACCTTGTCTGGAGCCTGCATATTGTCTAGGGAACATCTGGATGTGATGGGACTAAGCCAGGGCATGGGATTTGGGAACATGCAGAACCCAAGATGTTGCTACTGCAAGGCTCAGTTGATCAGACTAGGCCATAGTATTGATGTGGGAACCAAGATAGATCCAGACGGATATTGAAAAACAAGTACCTGGTTGTGAAGGAGTACTCATAAGTCTATACCATGAAGGAGGCTCCTCAGGAACTCTAGGTATGCAGTGTGGTACTGTAGGTGGCACAAAGTGTATTGTGTGTAGATGCAGGGAGGGCAGGTCCTGGTAGGACCCTGTACGTTTGCTGCAGAATAGCAGTAGTAGGTGGTTAGAGCATGCTCCTGGTTTTGGGACTCTGTTGAAATCTAGTGGTAACTCCTTCAACATGCAAGAATGTAAGTGCCAAGACTAGGCTGGGACACTGGCAGTGCGATATGAGCTATGTTTTGTGGAATGTAGAAAAATAGTATGTGGTAGGGAAAATATTCACCAGGTTTAAACTTTGGAGAGGACATGGGAAATCTGAATACATAGAGGGGTTGTTATGCACAGCAAGTGTTCCATGGTTGGGTGCAGGTATGTTAAGTGTCAAGGGACCCTAGATTTTGGCTATAGAAGAGTAATGGGTGGGATCATGCTGTGGTTTGAGATTTGGGACCCTGAAGAAGGCCCTAAATCACTACTGCAAGGTGCAGGAAGCCATTCTACAATGGGACAGGGGCTATTCTATCTAGGATAGATTCCACTGAATATGGAAAAGCAAGCACCGAGTGTGGATGTGCCCACCTGACTAGACCTTGGAGGGGGATCTAGGAAGTCTGGGTATGTTGTGGAGAGTTATGTGCAGCACGGAGGGCCCTTGTTGGTTGATGTAGAGAGTAATAACCTTGTAGCCCAGAAGTTGGAAGAGTATAGGAAAAGGTGTTCTGACTAGCCTTGTGGGGGGGGGGGGGGACCCTGTTGAAGCCTAGAAGTCACTACTTCAAGGCAAAGAGTCCAGACTAAAATTAGGCATTGCCTATGGTTTCCAGGTTAATATCTGGTAGTATGTTGAAAAATAAGTATTTGATAGTGTGTGGCATTCTCAGTAGGCTGGACACTGGATGATGTGAGGAGACTGGTTATGGACTGGCTGGTGTGGGTGGTGGGAAGGGTCCTGTGGGTGAATGAGGGTATTACAGGAACCTATGTGTTGG
>CABHPP010108608.1:0-17355 GCA_902168425.1 Peromyscus attwateri
TAGGTATTCATTTTCTCATTTTCTGAGTTCTCATCATAATTGTTATAATTCTCCATGTAAAGCAATAGATGCCTTTTGAAGCCTCTTCCTTTAAATTCTTCCAGTCTCTGATCATTATCCAATTCAAAAGCTGTCTTTATAATTTCAAGTTTCATAACATCATTCCACTTCTCAATACCAATTTTTCATTTTAGTCGGCTTTGCATTGTTTCAACCAAGTACCCTAATCTGAGTAACTTGTAAAGTAGAGAGATTTATTTGGCTTATGATTATGATGGCTGGAGAGCCTAAGTAGTGTGGTGCCATCATCTTGATGAGTATAATGACTGTGTTACAACGTAGTGTGGAAACTGGTAGGGAACTGAAGATAAAGAAGAATAGGACATACATAAGGAATAATCTCACTTTACAGGAACATGCTCTCATGGAAAGTAACTATATTAATTTACTCCAAAAGTGATGTCCCCATGAGAACTTTCCAATAGACCACACCCCTGAAGACCTCTCAATACTATTACCTTGGAACCAAACATCCTGAGCACAAACGTTTAGGGGAGCAAACCATATTCAAAACACGACACAAGAAATATACCTCAGCAAAATAAAGGCCATGTATAACAAAACCCACAGTCAACATTATACCAGTGGGGGAAAACTGAATGGGGAGATGTTTTGTCTTTACTATGAGGAATATGTATTTTCTTTCCTATGAGGAATAACACAGCCATGTTCATTTTTGTGACTTTATTTAACACCGTACTACTGGATGTATTAGCCAGAGTAATTAAGCAAGAGAGAAAAATAAAAGACTTTCAAATTAGAAATGAAAAATTTAAATTGTTCATGATTGTAGACAACATGATCTTATAGAAAAAACCCCTAAGAATCTGTTGAAATGGCTAGATCTAATAGATAAATAGAGATGGCTGCAGGTTTCAAGGTCAACATGAATTAATTAAAGAAAAAACCCTAAGAATCTGTCAGAATGGCTAGATCTAATAGATAAATAGAGATAGCTTCAGGCTTCAAGGTCAACAGGAATTAATGAAAAAGTTTGAAAATCCCATTCACAATAACTACAAAAATAAAATAATTAGGGATAAAGCTGACTGAAGAGATGTAATATCAGAAACTATATATCATACTATATGTAAGAACTGAAAACTCTCAAACATGAATGAAAGAAATTGCAGAAAATAAATGGAATGTCTGTTGCTCAACATTTGGAAGAGCCAAGATTACTAAACTGTCCATACTAAGCAAAGTAATGTACATATTCAGTATAACCCCAATTAAAATGCCAAATGTGTTTTCCACAAAAAAATAGAAAAAAGAAAACCAAAATTGTTTTAAATCACAAAATGCCCTAAATAGTCAAACACTGTTTAACAAAATTGTAGACATTACTCTTACCTGATTTCAAAATATACTACAAAGTAACATAGAGCAAGACAGCATGGTACTGGTATAAAACATAGAACAAATTTTAAACAATATAAAAAGCTTAGAAATAAACCCACACCTCTATAGCCAAATGCTTTTTATTTAACTTCTGCTTATGCAAAATAGTGGGTTTTGTTCTGGTATTTCCACACACATATGTCATTTGCTCATATTCACCCTCATTTTCCTCATCTGTTCCCCCCCTCCTGTTAGGTCCCTTCCTTCATGAAACAACCTCTCCTCTGCTTCCATGTCATAGATAGTACAGATTCAGACTCAGCATAAAAACAAACGTGATATTTGTCTTTCTTACCCCTGTAACTCTCTGGTTCCCCATCCTTTGAGACCACTTCTTTCTCCCTTCTACTTTCAAGCCATACATAAACAACATTCAGAAAACCGATGTTTGACCTTGATGACAGGAACACACAATGAGGAAAAAAGAATCTCATTAATAAATAATATTGTAAAGCTAGATATCTACACACAGAATAATAAAATTAGACACATATACTATCATATAGAGAAAACAACTCAAAATGGATTAAATGCTGAAATTGCTAGAAGAAAATATGATAGAATGGTCTATACTATTGGTCTGAGTAATGATTTTGGAGGGGGGAATATTGCCTCCAAAGAATAGACAAATGGAATTACTTGAAACAGAGAAGGTTCTGTTCAGCAAAGGAAGCAATTAACAGAGTAAAGATACAACCTTAGAAATGGAAGACAGAATTTGCCAACTATACATATGATTAGGGGTTAATTTCCACAATATATAATGAACTCCAACCACTCAATAGCAAGAAATCAAACAGCTGTATTAAATTGGCTAAAAGATCTGAATAGACATTTCTGAAAGGAAAACACACAAATGGCCAACAGGTATATAATAAAATGCTGAATATTACTAATCATCAGGGAAATTAAACCAGAGTAAGTTTTAATCCCATACTTACTACAACAGTACTTTTAAAAAAAAATGCTGGCAATGATGTGTGGAGTAAAGGAACTCTCATAGCCAGTTAATAGGATTATAAATCAGCATAGTATCAAGAACAACAAGTATGGAGCTTTCTCGAATAATTAAAAATAGAGCTACTGAGCTGGGCGGTGGTGGCGCACACCTTTAATCCCAGCACTCAGGAGGCAGAGCCAGGTGGATCTCTGTGAGTTCGAGGCCAGCCTGGGCTACCAAGTGAGTTCCAGGAAAGGAGCAAAGCTACACAGAGAAACCCTGTCTCGAAAAACCAAAAAAAAAAAAAAATAGAGCTACTGTATAACCCATTTGGCTTATAAACTACTGTTTATATAGCCAAAGCAAATGAAATCAGCATGTTGAAGAGATATCCATACTCCCATGTTCATTACCATGTGATTCACAATAGCCAAGGCAGAGAATTAATTTTGGTATTTAACAACAGATGAATAGATAAGGAAATATGTATGTGTACATATATGTATACACATGCATAAATACATACATATATCAACATGAAATAAAATTCTGTCATTTGAAACAACATAGGTGAACATGGAAGATATGACATTAAATGAAATTAGCCAGGCACAAAAAAATAAGTACCACATAATGTCACTCATGTGGAAACTAAATTAGCTGTTCTTATAGGATAGTATACAATGATGGTTTCTAAAGGGTTATGTAGTTGGGAAAGAGATGTTGGTCCAAGAATATACAATGACAATTATATAAAAAAGAAAAAAGTTCAGAACAGGGAAATATATATAAACAATGAGCCTGAATAAGCAAAATGTAAATAAATAATTATTTTTGTCAAAGGTAAGGAGGGAAAAATAGGTAGGAAGAGGGAGAAAAATTGAAATGTGGCTTAAATCTCAATAAAGCTGTTTAAAAATGCTTTCCTCCACCACCCAAACTATAACACAAAAAGGGCTACATCAGAAGAACACTACAGCCTGTCCACAAGATCTCTTAGTGAGAAAGTAAATGATACAGTATTAGATTATAAAAAAATATGCATATACAAAGTTTCAAACATCCACATGTCCTTACCAATAGAAAGTAAATAACTGAATGACTAAATGTAGAAGCCCTTCTTGGTGAAGAATTTCAAGTAAAATATGCAGGTGTCCCCTCTTACAGGAAGTGGTGCTAATCTCACCCCCACATTTAAATTTGGGTTGCATTTAGTGAGCTCATTCTAAAAAGAATACACCAAAAAAGGAAAATAATAACTTTACAATGCATAAACTTAACAAATACTACCACAAGCAAGTGAACAAGGCTAACACCACTAATATAGCTACCATGCACTTCCAATATGAACTCTCTTAACAGTTATAGACATAAGGAAACTGGGAGACATAGCTAATAAATACAATATGATATCCTGGTTTGGGTTCTAAAACATGAAAAACACACTAATAGGCAAAAACAAAAGGCTAGAATTTAATTAGGGATATTTTTTAGTTAGGGTTTCTATTACTGTGAAGAGACACCAGGAACACAGCAGCTCTTTTTTTTTTTTTTTTTTTTTTGGTTTTTTTCGAGACAGGGTTTCTCTGTGTAGCTTTGCGCCTTTCCTGGAGCTCACTTGGTAGCCCAGGCTGGCCTCGAACTCACAGAGATCCGCCTGCCTCTGCCTCCCGAGTGCTGGGACTAAAGGCGTGCGCCACCAACGCCCGGCCACAGCAGCTCTTATAAAGGAAAATATTTAATTGTGGTTGCTTGCTTACAGTTTCAGAGGTTTAGTCCATTATCATCATGGTGGGAAGCAAGGCAGCATGGAGGCAGACATAGTGCTAGAGAAGAAGCTGAGAGTTCTTACATCTTGACTTACAGGCAACAGGAAGTGGTCTGAGCCACTGGGTGTGGCTTGAGCATGTATGAGACCTCAAAGCCCACCTCCACAGTGACACACTTCCTCCAACAAGGCCACACCTACTCCAACAAGGCCACACCTCCTAATAGTGCCACTCCCTTTGAGGGCCATTTTCTTTCAAACCACCATAAAATATATACCCATGTTGGTTTCTTAGTTTTCACAAATGCACCCTGGTGATACAAAGTAATAATATTAGTCACAATTTAGTGAAGGGTATACAGGAAATATCTGTACTGTCTTTGCAACTTTCCTGTAAATCTGAACTCATTCCAAAATACAAAGTCTTTTTAAAAATTACAGAAATTTCAAGCTCAGGGTAATCTGCCCTCACATGTGTGTTCTTCGTTTTTAAAATATGTTTATATACATATTATTACAATCTTACATATTCCATAGAAAATTAATACTCATAGGGATTCAAACACCAGAATTGGCAGTAAGAATTGAAATTCCAGCCTTGATACAGGGGGAGGAGCTTGGTCCTGCCTCAACTGAACATACCAAGTCTTGCTGATACCCATTTGCTGATAAGGCTGAGGCCTTACCCTTTCTGAGGAGGGGATGAGGGATGGGTGGGTGGAGAAAGCCTAGGGAGGGGAGCGGGAGGAGGGATGAGAGGGAGCTCTGTCGTTGGTATGTAAAATGAATAAATATTTCTTAAAAAGAAAAAAAAGAATTGAAATTCATATTATATGAAAACACTACATTTTTTTACATTCTTTCTGCTATTTGCATTTGTTTCTGCTATTCCAAAATAATACTGCTATAATATTCTTGTTATGATGGGATGCATTAAAACAAATTTCTGTTATATTGGAATTAGGCATAGAATTGTTACTGTGTAAAGTATACAGATATTTCTTACCATTTTACTACCGAATATTTTTCAGTCACTGAATATTGTCTCACAGGGTCCTTGTGAGATGAACGGGTTTTCCTGTTACCTGCTTTTCTCACTAAGGCGAGGCTTGTCTAGATCAGTTGGTCTGGAGGCACTAAAAGGTTGCAAGTGTGCTACATTTTACTAAAACATAAACATACATTCCTAGCAGTCCAGGGCCAGAACATACAAGAGCCACCCACAGAAAACAGTGCTAGAATGGAATGTGATAAAGAACCAGCTGCCCCTAATCCTTCAGTGCTGTCAGAAAAATGATAAAGAAAACAGAAGACAAGAGCCTAAGCAAAGGCCTGATTTATTTGACCAATAGATTGGAATAGCTACTTTTAGATTTGTGATTTATTAAACACACAGACAATGGTAGGAAGAAGACCCAAAGGTATCAGCTCAGTATACACCTAGTCCTGTATACTAAAAAGAATATCAAAACAAAAGGGGGCAGATAATTATATCACAAATTATGAGACACACCAGTGTTGAGAAACCAACTTGAGAATTCAGCTGAGCAGTTTATAAAGCCTGGCTCTGTGGCATGTGATATGGCCTTATGAAAGTCTTCTATAGACCTTCCATCATCTTGCATTCTGAGAGACGTTCAACCAAGACTAAGCTGTAGGTAAAAGCCTTTTCTTGTACTTATACAAAATACTCAAAATTAAATAAGGTATGGTAAGAAAAATATTCAGCCTCAGACACTTTATTATGCCTATCCCAATAAGATAAATATTTACATTCTTGAAGTAAACATATTGAAAGATTTTATGTGTTTTGAAAATTGAATACCATAATGCAGGAGTTGCTCCATTAAAAATTATAGACATCCAGAAAGAAAGGGCATGGAGTTGGATGGATAGGGAGTTGAGGGTGGATCTGGAAAGAGTTGGAGGAGGGGAAACTATGGTCAGAACATGTTGTATGAAAACTTTTCAATTAAAAAAAGGAAAAAATCACAACTAAAAAATTATAGACATGGAAATAATATTAACAAACAAGAACTCCAGCTAGAAATGTAGCTTATATGTATGATTGCCAGTCTTCATCCTGTTCTATCTAGACATCTATCCTGGGATTTATGGTTTTTAGTACTAAAAATCAGGAAACTGGAATATTGTTCACCCAAATAGTAAGATAAATTTATTCACTCTTAAACATCTTAGCATGGTCCTCCAAACTAACCTTTGCCAACATAATCAATTCAAGATTGTGCTTTGAGTTGTTTGTTTTGTTTTGAGACAAAATCTTCACTGTATAGTCCTGGAAATCACCATGTAGATCAGGGGGGCCTTGAACTCACAGAGATCCACCTGCCTCTGCCTCCTGAGTGCTGGATTAAAGGCATGAACCACCCACCACAGCTGACAAATTTGTATCATGAAAAATTATAATACTGAACTAAACATTGATACAGATTTGCTTCTGGTAAAGTAACTTCACTTTTCACATAGGTTATCACTTTGAAATACAATTTTTTTTTTGAGCTGAAGATCAAACCCAGGGCCTTGCGCTTGCTAGGCAAGCGCGCTACCACTGAGCTAAATCCCCAACCCGAAATCCAATCTTATAAAAGATATTTTTCCTACAACTTAAAGATGAAGTTAAGCTGAGCATGGTGGTGTATGCCTTTAATCAAAACACTCGGGAGGCAGAAGCAGGCAAATCTCTGTGAGTTCGAGGCCAGCCTGGTCTACAGAGCGAGTTCCAGGACAGCAAGGACTGTTACACAGAGAAACCCTGTCTCAAAAAAAAAGGTGAAGTTAAATTTGATTAGCCTGAATTCAGCAAACAGAAGATCCAGCTTTTAAGTGAGTCCTAGCCACATTTTTCAAAGATTTTATTTGAATGTGTGTGTATGCATGTGCAAGCACACATATATGAGTATAGTGCCTTTGGAGGCCACAAGAGGGCATCAGATCCCTTGCACTTGGAGTTACAGGTGGTTGTAAGCTGTCTGACATGAGTGCGGGAAACCAAACTCAGGTCCTCTGCAAAAATGGTATGTATTTTTGAACTGCTGAGCCGTTCATTTCTCCATTCCCACAGGCCTGTGTTTTTTAACCATTTGGATACATTAAAAAAATAGCACTATGTCTTCTTTCCCTAAATTTAAATATATTTTTGAGATTTTAATATAATTACATCATTTTCCCCCTTCCCTTTCCTTCTTCCAACCCCTTCTATGTACCAACTCCCTTACTCTCCTTCAAATTCATGGCTTCTTTTACTTTCATTGTTGTTATACACACACACACACACACACACACATCCTGTTAAGTCTATATGATGTTACTTATATGTAAATATTTTCAGGGACGGCCATTTGGTATTGCATAACCAATGCAAGTCTCCCCAAACAGAACAAGGCCAGACACCAATAGACATGCTAATATGGATGGGGGAAAGCTCTTGGAGCCTCAACCCTAGACAATAAACTACAATCAACTAAGGAATGTTGAGAGTGGAAGAAATAGTCCTCCCTAGGAAAGAGTGCACCACTATATTTTTAATGAGCTCCACAGGCTTGTGTTTTTAACCACGGTAAACACTTAGATTCATTAAAAAAAAAATTGACTGCATCAATCATAATCCCCAAAAAGTATGTACTATATTTTTCTTCCTTATTTTTTAAGGAATAATCATTTATTGAGTACACTACAAGGGGCAGTAGATTGATCAATAACTGTAGTACAGCCTGAGCTAGTACTATATTTCTTTACCTACACTCACTGCAAATTGTTAATAATTCAAAGTACAGTGTAGCATACACTAGGCCCTGGGTTTAACATATATATATATATATATATATATATATTACATAGGGTAACTAGATTAGATCCCTTAGATCCCTCCTTAGGACACTCAAGTCTATTTGGTAAATAAATCAGAGCCAAGCTCTTGAATCAGAGCCAGAATTGTTACGTATGTCACCTAGGCACAGCAAGAATTGAAAATTGCATACTCCCCATCTTGATCAAAGCCCTCCTTAGCAATATAATTTCTGTTATTAGTTATTCTAAAGGCTTTAAACTAATGTTATGTAAACAAAAGTGTCTGACAACAGCATAAGGCTAAAGATAATATATCGATGTTCAGAAATTCAGTTGTTTTATATATAGTGTTCTGTTGTTTTAGATAGAGGTTAATCCTTTTTGAACATTAGTATTGAGGGGTTTTTTTTTTGGTTTTTGTTTTTGTTTTTTTTTTTACTAAATGCTAACCTGTGGGTAACTAACTGTATTAATGAGATGGTTGTTTATTTGTATTTTGAAACAGAGTATCACTATATTGCCCTAGCTGGCCTAAAGCTCTCTAAATGAAGACCAGGTTAGTCTTGACCTCACAGAGATCCATCTGCCTGTGCCTCTTGAGTGCTGGGATTAAAGGAGTGTGTGATGTAATATTTTATTAATTTTTTGAGAATTTCACACAATATATTTTTATCATATTTACTTCTTTCTCCTCCTCACAACTCCTCCCAGATCTACCTGTGATTTCTTACATTCTTCTTTTAAAAAAATGAAGTCCAATTTATACACCTATTCATGGGTGTAGGGCCATCATCTGGAGTTTGGTCAACCTACTAGGGGTCACACCCTTAAAGAAAACAGACTCTACCTCCCCCAGAGGCCATTAACCATCAAGAGCCCTTCAGTTATGAGGGGAGGCTCCCTCCCCTCCCCATGCTAGGATCTTGATGGGCTTGATCTCGTACAGGTCTTGTGCAGATCACCTCAGCTGCTGTGAGTTCATGAGCACAACAAACACACTATTTCACTCCAGTCCTCCCTTGCCTCTGGCTCTTAAAATCTTTCTGTCTCCTTTCTGGGATGGTCCTGAGCCTTGGAAGGGGGTAATATAGATGTCCCATTTGTGGCTGAGCACTCCATTGACACTTATTCTTTGCCCTTAGTTTTTATCACGTGACAAAACACTGGAGAAGAACAACTCAGAGAGACATTTATTGTGGCTCATGTTTTCAGTAGTTTTACTCCATTATCAGATGGCTCCATTTCTTTTAGACTTGAGCAAGGCAAGTCATGATGGTGAGTGCATGTAGTCCTTATGGATGACCAGAGGTGGAGAGAAAAAAGAGCCAAGAATGTATCTAGTGACATATTCCTCTAACTAGGTCACATTTCCTAATGGCGCAAACATCTATGAACTCATAAATGGACCCTCCATCACCCCAAGTTAAAGAAATGTTCTCTTAATGTTATTCAGGGATGCTTTTCTCTTTCTACACTCACATGATCAATATAATTAGTCCCCATAGCAGTCACTTCATTGCTTTTTGTAATCTTCCCATGTCTTGCATCTACTAATTCTCTGATGTTATCCCTGTGTGCCTCAGTAATTCTGTTCCTCTAGAGAACCCTGCCTAATACACAGTGCAGGATCTGAGAGGAGCTGGGGAGAGAACAGAATATGATCAAAATATATTATGTGAAATTATCAAAGAATAAATAAAAATATTAAAATATATTTATATACATACAAATGGCATATATGCATATAGTTTGATTTGGGAAGAGAATTTATCGATACTATCAACTTTAGGAAAATATCCCAGTTTCTTGTATGGAGTTGGTATTGTATAAAAGTAAGTAGCCATTTTGGTTTAGAAATGTTAAGCTTATTTTTTCCATTTATATAAGAATAATACACTGTAATAAATATATAAGGTTTTATCTACATTTTTTATATAAGAACTAGTAAGTATTCATCAAATGATGCTATAAAGTAATACCTATATGTTTATTCCAGCACTATTCACAATAGCTAAGATAATGGCATCAATCTAGGTGTTTGGATGAATGAGTAACGAAAAATGTGATCATATAGATATAGATATATTAGCCATAAGAGAATGAAATTCTGACATTTGCAGCCAAATGGAACTGGAAAACTTTAAGTTTTATTAAACAAATCAGAAACAAGAAGACAAGTATTCTACTGTAGAATGGTCCTCAGTAGAGGTTAAGAAGGTAGGCAGATGGTTGATAAACACCAGATTTGATAAATGTATATTATATGAATGTGTCAAATATCACATAGAATCCCTATTAATATGTGTGTTGATAAAAATATTTTAAAAAATTAGAAGTATCACCTACTTGTTCATAACTTGTGTTTGATGTTTGCAAATTTCAATGGCCATTTTCCACATGGGTAGATATGGCAGGGGAAAAAACTAGAGGAAGAATTCATTCTCTTGAAAATAGTCTGGACCTTTTCACTCTGCCTAACTTCATAATTTAACATTCAATTTAAATGCATGTCCCCTATTGGATCACAAACCAAACTGTTTCTATTGAGTGTATGTTCCACTGATAGATATGTCATGGTCATCCTCAAGGTTTGATTTTCTCCTTTAAGAGTCTACCTAGGAGCTGGAGAGATGGGTCAGTGGTTAAGACTTTTGTTGCTCTTATAAAGGACTAGAGTTCAGTTCCCAGCATCCATGTCAGATAGCTCACAACTGCCTTTAACTCCAGCTCCAGGGAAGCCAATATCCTCTTCTGGCCTCAGGGTGCACTGAACTCAGGTGCACACATACTATATACACATTTTTTTAAAAGTGTCTACCCTATCTTTAAGTTCTACTTAGGGATGATACACAGTATTAAAAGATTAAAACATATCTGTGGTCCTTCTTTCTATTGAACAACTTTTGCTATAAAGGCAGTGCCAATGTCTGACCTTATGTTTAGAACAATTCAAATGTGTAACATAATCTAAGACTCATCATATACTATCATATACATTTGCTAAGCAGATGGAGATGGCAGCAATGTACCATTAAAAGTTATCTGTAGAATTCAGTGAGAAGCTAGTAGTATCTTCAAGAGTCAGGGAGGCTGGGGGTGTGTCTCAGTGTGGCTAAGCATTTGCTTAGCATATATGAGGCCCTAGGTTCCAACTCCAGCACCACAAAACCAAAGAGTAGGCTGTGAATAGCTACCCCATTTTCTATAACTGGCTAGGTCTCATACCTTTGGATATGTGTCCTCACCCTCCCTTTCTCACCTGGCTATGTGCTGTTAGTCTAGATGTATTTGCCAGACTTTCAGGCTTTGTGTTCTGGAATCACTACATCTTGGTTTGGGGGCCCAGTTCTGAATTTCAGATCAATTACCATATCTTGTGTAATGTTATAACTAGGTGGATGCCATATCCAGATGTCCTCTTCTGTGTAGTGCTGATTTGATTGTCATGTTATTGCCCTTGATGTTCATCCTTAAAGAGTCCTTTGTACTGGATGTTCATGCAGGTCATAACCAGAGGTTGTGGGTCTTGTGTAATTTTCTGCAGTAATGTGTGCATCCATGCAGGAGAATGCTTCATCATTTATGCTTCTTACTACCAAGCACTACACTGTCAGCCTCTCCACTCCTGCCCATGAATCAGTGAAGGTGCAACCTGGTTCACTGTCTAGGATAAAAACCATGGAAATTACACAGCTGAACAGAGGTCTCTATTTCACATACTGAGTCCACTTCTTGTTGCCTTCTGATCATGACGTAGCCAGCATCATGTCCACCTGCACACTGCCATGCTCCCCACCATGACGATAATGCACTGAACCTCTGAACTGTAAGCTGCCACCTCAATTAAATGTTTTCCTTTATAAGAGTTGCCATAGTCATGGTGTCTCTTCACAGCAATAGAAACCCTAAGACACCCACCTTTCTTTCTTGATATGTCACTTCTGCTTAATAACAATCACTTGCTGGGCAGCCACCACTTTGTTGGTGTTCTCATTTATGACCTATGTTATGGTAGTACTATCTAAGGGTCACAATACTGGTTATTACTTTGTTAGAATCTATAGTCTTATATCTTGTAATGATAACTAGTAGTGGTCTGCTAAATGGGATATATAATGTGGTCATATATGACAGGTTCTGTGTCCGGTACCCCAGGAAGCACTATAGCCTACTGGCCACATGGTATTGTCACCACTTTAATCACTGACACTGGGAGCTTAAATGGCTCCTTGAGGTTGATGGATGCAACTTGGAAGATAGTCTATGCAGTCTGCAGAAGCATTTTCTTAAGTATGTTTGTCTCTGCTGTCACTAGAAAAACACCCTCTCAAACCCTGAGGGACAATCCCTTTTACTAACCAGTGTTCTGTTTCTGACAAGATACTACCTAGCCAGCCAAACAGGCATTTGGAGCTGTGTCTGCTGCTGCTGCTACTGCTGCAAAACCAGATGCTGAATTGAACCAGACAAAATGGACTTGAGACATGAAAGATGCCAAATTGACCTTCGATTCACACCTTCCATGAAGAAATCATGTATAACCCTCTCCCTTATTACCGACCCCTTGCTGTATTTTTATAACTTTTTTTATAAAATTTTTTTATTTTACATCTCAACAACCCCTCCTCTCCTTCCATCCCCTCTCTCCATCTCCGCCCCCATCCACTCCCCCTCTGTTTCTGTTTAGAGAGGGGCAGGCCTCCCATGGATATCAACAAAACATGGCATATTGAGTTGCAGTAAGACTAAGCACCTCTCCTTGTATTAAGGTTGGGCAAGGTGACCCATTATAAGGAATAGGGTTCCAAGAGCTAGTCAAAGCATTAGGGACAACCCTTGCTCCTGCTGTTGGGAGTCGCACAAGTAGACCAAACTACACAACTGTAACATATATACAGAGTACCTAGGTCAGTCCCATGTAGGATCCCTGGTGTATAGTTCAGACTCTGAGTTCCTATGAGCCATGGTTAGTTGTTTCTGTGGGTTTTCTTGTGGTGTCCTTGACCCCTCTGTCTCCTACAATCCTTCTCCCCTCTCTTCAGCAGGATTCCCCAAGCTCTGCCTAATGTTTGGCTGTGGGTCTCTGCATCTGTTTCCATCAGTTGCTGGAGGAAGGCTCTCTGATGATAACTGGGCTAGGCATCAATCTATGAGTATAGCAGAAGATTGTTAGGCATCATCACATTGACATTTTTTTCCAATCGTATTTGGTTCTATCCATCCAGCCTGTGGGTTCTGGCACTCCAGGCAGTGTCAGTGGTGGGCTCACTCACATAGCATGGGTCTCAGGCTGGACCAGTCATTGGTTGGCCATTCCCATGATTTCTGCTCCACCTTTACCCCAGCACATCCCATAGTCAGGATAGACTGTAGGTCAAAGGTTATATATCTGGCTTGGTGTCCTAATCCCTCCACTGGAAGTCTTTCCTGGTCACAGGAGATGGCCAGTTCAGGCTATGGATCCACTATTGCTAGGAGTCTTAGCTGGGGTCATCCTTGTAGATTCCTGGGTGTTTCCCTCTAACCCCTTGCTCTTAAAAGGACTTCTGTTCTTTGTTCAGATTAGAAGTTGATCTGTGAGCCAATCCTCCAAGTTTCTCCTTATTCTCTGTCCAAAGAATAACCTTTCCTTCATTGTGTCTCTCAATTTTGATGTTGAGTCCATTATTCTTTGAGGGAGACAACAGAATTGGGATTGGAAATTGTTGCCTCTGCTAGCTCTTGCCCATGGACTGAGATGTGTCTCCCTATTACATTTTTTGGCTATCCTAACCTGTTTTACTGATACTGTGTGACTGGGCTGGGGAAGCTAGTTAGGCTCTCAGTGGTGTACTTATCTGTCTAGTGCTATTATAATTGTGAATGCTCCCCATTTGGAATATCCCCAAGAAGCAAGAGAAGTATTACACATACTTAACACATCTCTTCCTGCAATTCATTTAGCAGCATTAGTTCATTTAGCAGCACTTGAACATGCATTGGTCCCAGAGGACCTACTCAAAAATTACATCATTCCATTGTACATTCTGAGTCAGTTCCAAATCTAGTTAAAGTCATTTTCCCAACATGCCCATGGGTTTAGCTCAACACCAGAGTAGCTTGTTTCTCAAATTCCAAAAGAGCTGAGGTGTTGTTGTTGGGTTTATTTATTTTATGTGTATGAGTGTTTTGCTCAAATGTATGTCTGTGCACCACCACGTGGGTGCCTGGTGCCCCTGGAGGTCAGGGGATCAAGTCTCCTGGAACTGTAGTTAATTGTCAGTTTTGAGAAGTATGTGGCTGCTGGGAATTGAACCCGGGTCCTCTGCAAGAACAAGTTTTCTTAACTGCTGAGCCTCTAGCCCCAAAGATGAGAAATTTTGATGATGTAGTTATAAAATCCCTAACAATTTCTGACTAGAGTGTCCTGATTTTGCTTTTTCTTGAAGGGGGAGGATCGAGGTCAAGACTGCATTGAAATCAGTAAATACTATCACAGTGTTACTATCACAGACCTCTAAGTTCCCCATTTGTCCATAGTAAATACAAAAGCTGGCCCTTTCATGACCTGACAATAAGACATGCTTTTTCTTTTTCTCATGGAAAAATTATCAATATATCTTTGGGACCCTCCTGTACAGTAGCCAAGTCCACAGAACCTTTAATTGGTATCATTTTCTTCTTTATCCCAAGGTACTTTTTCCTAGTCCTGTATCCAGGCTCCCATTCTGGAAGTGTGTTTCTCCCAAGCTAAGTACTTTCTAGGGGCCATCTCAGGGGCACAAGAGATTTTATTATCCCTTCTAGCCTGGTGGTGCCAACTAAAAAACCCATTGCATCAGGCCCTGTGTGGCTGTCTTGTCCTTTTTTCTTTGTTTTTATTGTTTGTTTGTTTGTTTGAGAGAGGGTTTCTCTGTGTAGCCCTGACTGTCCTGGAACACTCTCTGTAGCCCAGGCTGTCCTCAAACTCAGAGATCTGTCTGCCTCTGCCTCCCAAGTGCTGGGATTAAAGGTGTGCACCACCACCTGGTGAAATTTTTATTTATTTAATTCTTTCATATACTATGTCCCGACCACAGTTTCCCCTCTCCTCTCCTCCCAGACCCTCCCCATTCAAGGTAGTTTTAATTTGCATTTTACTAATTTTGATGAATGATGAACACATTTTGACATATTTCTAAGCCTTTTTGAGACTGGGTTTCTTTATGTAACAACGCTGACTGTCCTGGAACTCACTCTGTAGACCACCAGGCTGGCCTCAAACTCAGAGATCTGCCTGCCTCTGCCTCTCGAGTGCTGGGATTAAAGGTGTGCGCCACCACTGCCCGGCTTGTCTTATCCTTTGATAGCACATGTTCTCCATTACAAACCCAAGTTGGAGCTATAATGGTGAAATGAGAGTAAGTGTACAGGTCACCACAGTAGTGGGGAGAAGTATCATCACTCTTTGAGGCAAGGCAAGGGCTCTACATGGAAAATGTGTTCCTCTCCAGTTTTACACTCCTGTCTCTCCAGTTAAGTTGAGGCTAGTGGGCCTTGAATAGAGGTTCTTTTATGCTTCACTCTTCTCACTACTCTTCAGTCCTTCCTACAAGCTCTCAGAGTTAAGAATGCATGACTGTCTCCATGAGTATGTAACCACAATGATCTTGGGCTCTAGGAACTACTAGCAAATATGTTCTTTCTGCCAAGGAATGAGCCTGGAAGCCATACATAGTGGCATATGCCTGTAATTCTACTCAGGAGACTAAGGCCAAAGATTGTGAGTTTGAGGACAGGCCAGGCTACACACAAGATTTGACTAAAAGAAAAATATAAGCCTTGAGTATAACTCGAGTCTTTAGCAGGGGCTAGGAGTCTGCAGAGCTCCCCTTTCCCACTTCCTGCAGTTCCAGGACAGAGCAGGGGTTGGGGAGATAGCCAAGGCCAACTGAGTTGTCTGTGCTGGGGGGATTGGTTGTATCAAGTGTGGATGCCTTGGGCTGTCCTGATGTGACTGGCTTCTGGTCTCTTGTCTCCCTCCATCTCTCCCTCTGCAGAGCCAGAGGGCTAGGTTAGTGGAGGGAAGGGAGAGGGAAAGGGCCAGCAGCACTACCATCGCTGCTGTCTCTGAGGTCCACTACCTACTCAGGCCAGGGGGTCCACGGCTGACTGATGGCTGAGACTACCCTGTAGTGTTAAGTCTGAGGCCTGAAGTCCTAGGACTACCTTGGGAAAGTACTCCATCTTATTCCCTGCCCTCAGGCTTAAATTGTAGGTGTTTGAAACTGGGGCTCCGTATGAAGCTCAGACTGGCCTCAAACCTATATACCACATATCTGTCTAACTTTATTTAATCTGAGTCTTGGTTGAATAGCCATCCTTCCCAAATATGAACTCATGGGAGGCCTATGAGGTGCATAAAACCATTTCCCACATGCTTTCCTGACTCTCCTGAGAGGCTCTGCATGAAATAATTGCTTTTCTCCTGGTTCTGATAAGGTGTGGAGTGTCTGGCATTACCTTCTTCAGAACTGTAATGAAGAAAACTGTGTAGCTGAAGTATAAAACTGGCCCCTCAGTACTGGGGTATACCGCAGTTTGTGTTGTCATAATCTGGCCTCTTTTGTGGTGATGTCATTCTTCTTAATGTAGGAGACAAGAACTGTGAGGAATTGGCATGTTTTATTATGCTTCTATTGCCCATATAAATAATAAACAGCTTGAATCTGAAATGGCTCATTGTTCTGAAGATAAACATATATTACTGTACTCTGTCTTCAATAATGTTAGCAGTATTCTCCATAGGCCTTAGAAATACCCCCCAAACAGCCCAATCTTATACTAGTTCTTCAGCTAGCTGTCCCTCAGTTCTTTTGCCTGGAACCACTCACCTCCCTGGAATGACTCTAATGCCTATCCATTGTCTCAGGCTTTCCTGAGGCCTCACATGCATGCCCTGGAATTTAGTAGTAATTCTTTGCTCAACAACTCCTTATATTCTCCACATCCATACCTCTCTTTTGATTTCTTTTTGTCCCATTCTGATACATAGCTCTATTAGATATATCCCTATTTAGAATGTATTCTGCCTTTGCAATATCTCAGTCAGTATGTTGCAGATGAAGTAAGAAAATAGCAAAGTCAATTATTGAATTCTGATTCTGGAAAGCCTTGATCCAGCAGTGAGGCATCCTCTCCCCTACAGTCAGTCACTTTTCCTTTAAAATTGGATTACATTTCTTCAGTGTAAGAAGAGGGATATAGATTTAAGCCATATTTTAGCCAAGAAGCCAAGAAACATTAGATTTAGAAAATGATAGAAAGTAGAGAGAGGTAGACTATTTAAAATAATTTAATCCTTGTTAATTCATAACAAAAACGAGAGAGAGAGAGAGAGAGAGAGAGAGAGAGAGAGAGA
>CABHPP010108610.1:0-20789 GCA_902168425.1 Peromyscus attwateri
AAAAAAAAAAATAGAACCAAGTTCGTGATGTGACTTTTAATGATGCCGTAGCTAGGGGGTTCCCGGCTTCATCATGAGCAGTCTGCCTAGTCCACAGGGGGCTCAGGGGTCCTGAACCCTGGTGGGGAGACAATTTAAAAGGGACCTATGAGAGTGGGGAGGCCCCCATTTTTTCAGTCAGGGATAATGAGGATGATGTTTTGCTGGAAGAGCTGAGTATAAGCAAGAGAGGGGAGGACACTCACCCACCCACCCACCACCCACCCCTGACATACACATACCACAGAACCAATGAGAAGAGACACCTGGCCCGAATATAAAGGTAAGTGAATGTGCTGAGTAGTAAACTGTGGTTAATGAAGCTGCTGGGAACACAGTGTGAAATAAAAGAAGCCGGGCAAAGGAGATAGAGAGGTTAAAAGGCAGCACAGTACTCACCCGGGAGAAGGGAGACTAGATTAGAGTGATTAGCGGGAAACGGACATAAATCTCAAACACAACGGCCTAATCTCTGAGAGACACTGAAAGGGGATTCAAATATTTACTTGGACAACCAAATTGCTGCCTGCCTGTGTCTTTTCCCTCCCTTTTGGAAGAGGGTTTGGACCTCTCCATTTTAATCAGCCACAGAAAGAAAAGGTGACAAATGGTCAGGAGAAAGGACTTTAGGAATGTCACTTTCTCCAGGATGAAGGGGGGTGGGGAGGAGGATATTGCCTTTGTCAGCCCTGGTAGCAGCAACAGACTTTGTCGTCGGTTCTGCAGTGGGAAGGGTCATGGAGCAGGCAGGATGACAAGGGGTGGGGTGGAGCATCCTGAGGGAGGACCATCATGTTGGAGGACCATCCTCTGGGGCACAGAAAGGATAAGGTCAACGTAAGGAGCATTGCTAAGGCGGAATGCAAATTGCAAAAAATTTATGAAGTTGTTTCTGCTCCCTGAGTAGATTCCAGATAAGTGGAGTGTTAATAAGGCAGGCGAGGTTTTCAGCTGCGCCAGCTGTTAGGAAGGCGCCAGCATGCTCTTAACCCGGTATTTATTGGATGCTACTCATTGCTGTGACAGCGCACATGCGTACACAAGTGTGTTTATTCACAACACGCATAATCATTCTGTCACAACACAGACGCTTGTCAGTGGCCCATCTCACTAGCAGAGGGGGTTGTCGAAAACCCAGGCCCCTATGGGAAACTTACCCAAAGACTCAACAGATCCCTTCAGCACCCCCACTCCCCAGAATGAACTATGAGTTTCATAAAGATGAAGATGCATAAAGAATGCTTTGGGCTCTGTCTCAAACATGAGGAGTTTACCCCAAACAGTCTGAGTAATTTGGCTGGGAAGATATAACTGAATGATTAGTACATGCAATTGTGGGGCTTTAAAGGGCTACTGTGATCTCCTAAGATGCTGTACCAATACATCTTGTAGAATCAGTGGTGAGGGGACATCCAGGAAGCCCAGTGACAAATGGTGCTTCTCTGGGTGCTCCTGAATATGTATGTAACTACTGAAGATTCTGCAATGTGGCACAGAATGGCTCTTCATACGCATTTTAAGAATCCCAGGAAGACTGGCTGAGGAGTTGGGAGGCTGGAAAAGCCATGGGAATTTTAGAATGGCAAAGGAATTACTCAGGAAAATCGTTCCTCATAAGGCCAAGAGGAAGGAAATTTGTGTCCTGGGTACCCACCACGTGTAAACTGAATTATGGACACTCATACATCCTGTCTCATAAGCCCTTAGCCATCTCCTCATATACAGGAGGAAGCAGAGTTTCAGAGAATTTAAGATGCACCCAAAGCCATGGCAACAGGAAAGGGAATAGGACTGAGTCTCACAAGAGGGGCAGGGTTGATCCTCAGCCACAGTTTTGGCTAAATGCCAACCAAGTGTCTAAGGTCAAGAAGGGATTTATGGAATAGATTTCTTAGCGTCTTAGTCCTACAACGGGCTGAGTTTGAGAAGCTAGAAATAAATTTGGATTGCACAGGTGGATGAGAAAAAGAACTGACCCATAGCTGAATTTATAATGTGAATTCTGTGAGGTGTGACTACAAACTGAAGTCAAGAGACTGATTCACACACCCCTACACACACACACACACACACACACACACACACACACACACACACTCACATGCACACACACATACCCATAGCCAGTCTCAATATTTTACAGCAGGCATGTCCAACATTTGACATTGCAGTATGATGCTGTTATCTACAAATGTGTTGGGCTGTATTCATAGCTCTTCTGGGAAGCATGCAGCCCATGGGCCATAGGTTGGACATGTCTCTTTTATAGTCACATGCCCTAACACCTGGAATATAGCACTTATGAAGACTGCTTATAGCTGAATACTGCCACCAACCACAGCATTGTCCGAGCCTCCCTTTCTCAGGTCATATTACCTAGGCAATTCCCTCTGTTCTCATTTTTCCCCACCCCCTCCTTTTTTTCCAACATGTCTTTATCCTGATATATTTAAGTTTCTAAACAACTGAAGGGACCATACTTTGTCATGTTTCCTAGAACTGCCTGACACTGGTGGGAATTGTTGGAAATGCAAAACCCAGTCTCAGAGATCTGACTCTATCAGTGAAATGATGAGAGTGATGGACACAGGTCTTCACAGAGCCTGGAACATGGTCCCACTGCTGGCTGTGGTACTCTTGCATGGTATGGCCCTGGGCAAGTCACCTAATCCCTATGGTTCCATTTCCTTATCCATAAACTAAAGAGATTGAACAAGAATTGTGGGAACTTTAGCCAGGTACAATGTTAGTCTAGAGACCTACAGAAATGTGAAGGCTAGGGTGTTAGGAAAATTATTCTGCCCCAAGAACTCCTGTTAAGGATCATTGGCCTGGATCCATTGCAATTCCTTTTCTCTTCTGAAAGTCTATTGATCTATTCAACAGAGGACTGTTGGGTAGCAATCCCCTTTTCAGACTCCTTCCAAATCCCATCAGGCAGCATCCAAAAGGCAAGGCATTTTAAATTTGTTTTGTTCTAAAACCAAGATAGCAAGTGATAAACGAGACTCTGGTCCAACATATACCAGGACAGGATGCAACCAGCCTAGAAACAGAGACAAGAGTCCTGTCCTGAACGCTGCTGCTACTGATTGCAAGGCTTTGTGTCCTCTGCGGTGATCCCCCTGACTGCCTGGCTCCTTGGCCTCTTTCCTGTGTAGTCCATCAATTACAAACTGTGTTCTTCAAGCGTTTGGAATTGCTATAAATGGGAGATGATCTTCTGAGGTTTTCAGTGAGAAAGAGCCAACTGCTTACATCTTCGTGCCCTGCACACACTAGATCTTTTGGAGCTCGCAGTGACTCCCACACTAAGTGCATCATCCTACAGGAAGGAGACAGAATGCTATTGTGAAATAATGCAGAGCAAATCCATACATTTCAGTCAACTCCATGAACATTTATTCAGCAACTCCCCCCCAGCTTCTTCACTTACTGCCGCCAGTGAATCCAAATTAATGATCTAGCCAAAATCTTACACTCTTGGAATCATAATTATGTTAATCTTTTTCTCAAAGCCGTCTTTTTATTCTCTGTATTTACATAAATTTCCAGCTCCCCCCCCAACTCAATCCTTTAATTTCCAACCCCTCCTGGTGTTGGCATTCCTGATCATCTACATTTCTAACCAGCTGGTTCTTACTTCTTCTCTCTTCCCTGGGTGTCTCCCTTCAACTGTTGTGTGTCCTGAGCCCAGAATAATATGTCTGCAAAACCCTTTCTGTCTGCCCATTTTAAAGAGGCTCTGAGAAGCAGACACTTGCTTCAGGAGCTGAAACTATGCATGCTCACATCAGCATCTGATTTGTCTGGGCCTGCCAGGAAGGCCAGGAGGGGGTTGCTGTCTTCAGGAATCTATGGGAAAGTATGGGAAAGATTTTCCTAATGGAAGAGGGAGCAAGGATTACAATAGCAGAAATGTAGCAACCAGCTTGCATGATGTTGCTTTTCTTCTTTCCAAAATAAAAAACAAATAGAATAAATAAGCAACAGCTATAAAAATCTCTGGGCTGGAGAGATGGCCCAGTAGTTAAGAGCACTTGCTGCTCTTCCAGAGGACCTGGATTGCATCCCCAGCACCCATATAGTAACTTAACAACTATCTATAACTCCAGTTCCAGGGGCTCTGGTACCCTCTTCTGGCCTCTGAGGACACCCAGTATGCACATGATGCACAGACATACATGCAAACAAAACACCCATACATGTACATAAAAATAAATATTTTGCCGGGCGTTGGTGGCGCACGCCTTTAATCCCAGCACTCGGGAGGCAGAGGCAGGCGGATCTCTGTGAGTTCGAGGCCAGCCTGGGCTACCAAGTGAGCTCCAGGAAAGGCGCAAAGCTACACAGAGAAACCCTGTCTCGAAAAACCAAAAAAAAAATAAATAAAAAAATAAATAAAAAAATAAATAAATATTTTAAAAAAAGTGAGAGCAATTTGCTTCAAAATAAAAATCTGAGATAAGAATCCCAGTATCATTGCCAGTGCCCTGGACATAGTAGAAACTATCAGATATAAAACAGTTTAAACTAGTTTAGAAAACAAAATGATGGAAGATCTGCTCCAATAGTGCAGCAGGCACTTGAGAATATAAGGGATTGTACCAGCAACTTCACAGAGAATACCACAAGAATAGTCAGAGATGGGAGTGATGGCACACATCCGTAATCCCTGTACTCGAGAAACTGAGACAGGAAGATTGCTGTGAGCTTAAGTACAGTTTGGGCTACAAAGTTAGACTCTGTCTCAAAAAAAAAAAAAAAAAAAAAAACTAAAAACTAATCATAATAACAACAATAATGGTAAGAACAGTCAGTTTCTTGGACTTGGCCCTTTAGTTAAAATACTAAATACAGTTCTGAGAAAATGGCTCAATAGCTAAGTGCTTGCCATATGAGTGTAAAGACTGGAGCTTAGATTCTCCAGAACCCAGGTCAATGTCAGGTGAGCATAGTGGTCCGTCTGTAATTCCAGCTCAGAAAGTAGAGACAGGTACACTGGAGCAAGCTACCTGCAGAGTCTCGCTGTATAGATGAGCTCTGGTTTCAACTGGTGGACTACATCTCAATGAATAAAGTGGACAATGAGGGAAGAAGATTCTCAGTGTCAGCCTTGGGCCTTCACATATATGTACCACACACCAGCACACGCATGTGGTCTCATAGGCATGTGCACACACACTCATGCAAATATTCCACACAGAGACATAAAATATGGCCACTAAAGAGGAAGTACCTGCAAGTATTAAAACATACAAGAATTTCAAGTATTAAAGGCTATGTGGAGTATGTGTATATTGGAGCCTTCAGTGGTCACCCCCAAGCAAAGGATGGGTTCAGAGAATGGCAGCAAAGCAGTCAGTCACCTGCACATGCAGTCAGCCTCTAAAGATCTGAAAATATCCTCCAATCTCCATTAACATTCATGAAAGGCTTTTGGAATCTATCAGAAACTTCTCCTACTAACTAAAATTATTCATGCTGTACCCCAAATCCATTTATGAAGTGCCCTTAGTTCCTCAAAAGCAACTTCATTCCAATTTGCTTAATGATATAAGATTCCCTAAAGGGTTTTCTATCTACCATTTATCTCCCGAGCTTCATATCCCTTGGTAGAAAAGATAAAATGCTATCAGTGGGTATATATATTATCCAGCTCCAGGAATCCCAGGACCCCGACAGAGTGCTACTTGGAATTGAGTGGGGTGGGATGAGGTTCAAATGCCCTTATGCAAATCTGGTTTGAGTTTGGAGTTGGTGCTTCCCTTTGGTTTAGCCAATTTAGCCTTGTTTGTTTGGCGGAAGAATTTTAGAAAACATTAAAAGCTGACTCACTGTTACCCCCAAGCATTGTCGTAAGCGAGCAATCATGATGATGAGCATCAAAATGACTCACTTGTGGATTTCCTGGAACTTCACTCTGTGAATTGCCTTCTATATAGAGAAGCGAAGAACTGTGAGGTGAATTAGGAACTGGATTCTTCCTGATACCTTCTTAACACGTGAACCGGCAGAGCTCCACTTGAGTACATCAGGAATCAGCAACCAATTCCATCCCAGAATGAGTACAATTGTTAGAAATTGAATCTCCCTGGTCTCAGGTTCAAGTATTCTACTACTGGCCTTGGCTCCCCTGGAATAATAGTCACACACACACACACACACACACACACACACACACACACACACAGACACCCTCTGCCTGCTGTGAGCTTGTCAATTTGTTTTTAAACAGCTGTCACGTCCCTCCTCAGACATTTGTGGAGAAGTGTTCTGTATTGCTACAATTAGTGTTCATATGTAGTGAGGTCCAGACCTGTTAGCATCCGTGTTAGCATTCTCTGGATGGATATCTGAAACCAGGGATGGCAGTCCAACACTGAACCTATCTCCATCAGTATGGCCAGGCACTGCAGCTTTGGGGGACTGGTCCCTGTGAAGTTATCACGGGGAGTTAGCGGGTTATAATGAAGAAATGTTCAAAATAGGGAATTTGAATGACCAAGAATTAGCTAGAAAGATGTTCAGCCTCATTACTAAGCAGAAAAATGCAAATTAAAACAAAAATGAAATATCACTTCACACTCCTCAGATTGGCAAATTTTAAAAATGTCTGATGATGGCAGCGTTAGCGAGGATGTGGAGGAATGGGAACTCAGACTCTTCCCGTGGGAGTACAAATGGGTTTGACTGTTTGGGAGAGGAATTTGGCAATGAAGAATAATGGTGAAGCTGAACACGCCCTGCTACACAGATGCTCCTGCCCACCCGGTTTAGTATAGAAATGCACACATGCTCACAAGAAGCTTCCCCTGTGACATCATCCAAAGATTGTTTATAGTAGCAAAAGGGGTAGAAAAAAAAAGAAAGAAAACAAGTTCATCTCTTTCAATAGAAAAAGAGTTAAATGCATGTGTTATCATGATACACGGGATTTAACACGAACACGAATGGGACACGGATGCAACCTGGAGCATGGATGTACCCTGGAAGCATGATGTTTAATTTTGGGAAAATGTAGAAGAATATTCCTACTATTATTTTTATATTTTTTTGAAAACACAGTAAGCAATTTAAAGCTTTTATTAGGGTGATGCATATATGTTTACATATGCATATGCATATATATATATAATGTGTATAAGACAGATATGCATACTCAACGTGTCAAAAATATGAGTGGAAAGTGCATCTGACTTCTCTAGAAAGGAGACTCAGGAACTTGACAAGATCAAGGTCAGAAAGAAAGCCTAATGTCTGCATAACATTTTATATTAAAAAGAAAACACTGAAGAAAATACGACAAAATGTGAACAGAATTGAAATGGGATGGCATGCAGTTGTCTGTAGTGGTTTCTACTTTTCAATGTATTTTAAACTATTCATGTTTTCAAACAATAAATTATAATGCTTAAAATAAGACCTAAGCACTATAATAAAATCAATATTTAATAGCTTTCTTTACTCAAGGAATAATTTGTAATTTGATGTTTCTCACATTTTATCTTGAAATACCTTGAGCTTTGGGGGTGGGGGATAGTAGAACATTTACTCATCAACCCTTCCCTCAACTAAGAACCAAGTATTCAAACATATGAGTCCATGGGGCCGTTCTCATTCAAACCACCACATTCCACGCCCTGGCCCAAACAGAAAAGTACCTAAGGCATCTTCTCATGTGGCATTGTTACCCAAAATGCCATAGAAGTAACACTGTAGCATGGTCTGGTACCATCTAAGGGGGCCATGGTATTGACAGCTCTTGTCTGTTGGTATTGACTGCTGGGGTCAATCTTGATTACTTTCTGCCCTGTCTGCTGAATTCCTTCTCTAAGTTTACTATTACCACCTTCGTAACTGGAAATCATCTTGGTGAGTTACTTCACACTTACCCTAATGCCTTAATTGCTCTCAAAATCACCCTCTGATGGCAGCATTATCCCTCAGTATATTCCTATGACATTTCAATGTCCCTCATTCCTTCCACATTTTGTAACGGAATTATTCTGTTAGGGAAGGGGAACCACTTCTCTCGCCTTTACTATGTAATCAACTATTGAAATAATCACTGTCATTCCTTGTGTTTATTTTACCCTGTGGATTATGTAATTCAATGCTATCATCATGTTGGTGGTTACATTACACCAGCCTTCACCAGAGTTCCTTCAGGTCAGCACCTGTATCTTTCAGGCATGTATAGCATGTATACCACACTGTACTTTTGGTTCCACTAGGCTCTTCTGGAGTTTTCCCTGCCCCTACCCACCACCCCCTGGAATCAGGCTCTCTACTGACCTCCAGTCTCTTAAATGGAAAAACCTAGGATGGCACTGATGAGCTTACTCAGGTCCGTGAGGGTTTGTGAGGCAAGGGTTGGCTATTCTTCAACTCTCGGTAGACACCGTTTGAAATATGTATGTATAATACCTACATATACACATAAGTGAATATGCATTTTTTTAAATCTCTATTAATAGCTAACCACAAGAAACACTAACTAATACATTTGGGTGTTTTTTGTTGTTGTTTTTAGTCTGGTAGTATCCAATCAAAACAATTTTTTTTTTTTTGCCCGATCTCATTCATCATCGTTTAGATAGCTGTGACACCACCAGTCTTGCCAGTGTCTGTTTTTTAAATCTCATCCACATTTCGGTTTGTTTTTCCTTATTTAGGTGAAGAAGTGGAACTGTAAGATATTAATGCAGTGCACCAAGGCAATGCAAAAAGCCTCACTCTTCTCAGAGGGTTCTTTTGGACTCTTTTACCACTGGGCCCCTTTAGGTAACCAGTTTCTACCTCCTTCCTGTTTGTGAGGAGGTTTAAATTTTTACACAAAAGTACATGCATCTGTGCTTTGCCTTGTCCTCTTCTTCCTTATGCAAAGAATAATAAGCAAGTTATGCATGATGACACATGCCTTTATTCCCTGCACTAGGGAGGCAGAGGAGCAACAAAGGGAAGAGGAGTAAACTGACTTCCTTGTTGCTGTTTCTCTGTGTGTCTGATGTTTCATTCCGGTATTTTGGTTTTTGCACTTTGCTATGTTCACTTAGCAGTGGGTTTTGGAAATCTCCCCAGATCAATTAATAAAGAATGTCCTTTTGAAACGGCTGCATAATATTCCACTATGTGAATATTCCCAGAACGCTTCATAGCTTTTAAGAAATGAACCAAGTGCCCTTTGCTCCTAACTGGCTTTGTAAGTATGATTTTATAGACTACAGCCTTGGAAACAGGAATGGTGTTTTCCTCACACCAAAGGCAGGCATGTCTATAATCTGATATGAAACATCCAAGTTCCACACTCTCAGGTGGTCCTGCTTTTTTAGCATCACTCATCATCCTCTGATTTGCCCTCTGGAATTGAAATCCAAAAAGATGGCTAACAAACGTTATACAACTGCAATAAATGATAAACTGCCATTATTCCTACTCAAGTTTCCAATCTTCTGCTGGATTCCATAGAACTGTGACCAGCTAACTTGTAAACTTTGTAAGTGGGTAAAGATCTCACACCCCTGACCATTCTTGACAGATGCACCATAATTTATTTAATCATGAAGTGGAATGGGCCTACAGGGGCTACCGTTTTATGATGGGAAAGGACCAAGACTCTTAGATCGGAGAAAGATGGCTTCACCACTCACAGCACAGCTCCCTGATTACATTGCCCCTCCCGAGATGGAAGAGGTGGCAGGTAGAGGCCCAGCTGTGTCTTGTACACAAAGGTTTTTGGTCTCTTATAGAGTGAAAAGCTAAGACACACAAAGCTGAGCTAGATGGCATGCATCCCACCAGTCGGTCTTACCAAAACAAGGTGTCAGTTCATACTTCTCAGCTTGCACTAGCTGCTTGTGTAAGAGATGGCATTCAGCACGGCTGTTCTGTGCCTCTCCATCAGTGAGTTTGAACATTTGTACGTGATTGAGAGGCACGTAGATATTTTTTGTGGCTTGTCAGTTCATGTCATTTCCTCCTTTTCTGTCACTTTCCCTCTTCATTTCTCAGGTTTCAAAAGATTTTTATATATTGGGAACATCAGCTTTTATCCACAGCGTGTATTCTGAAAGTCTCCCCCAATGTGTCAACTGTCTTCCTGCTTCTTCTGTAGTGCTTCGCAACATAGTCTCACAAATCTCTGTATTAACGAAGCATATTCATCTTTTGTTTTCTTGCCTCTATATTTGGAGACAGTTGGAGCGTTTTGTTTTACCAAGATTAAAAAGAAATTTGACCATATTTTATTCTAATAGCTCTCTATTTTGAGTTTTCAATACTTGAATGTTTAAGTCACATAGAACAGATTGATAGAAAGACAGAGTGAGCGAGCAAAAGAGACAGAGAGGGAGGGAGGGGAGGAGGGAGGGAGGAGACCTATGAGAAGATATTACTATCAGAATTAGTCACTTTGATTACAGAAAGCTGAACAGGCCCAAAACATAACATCTGGCAACTGGAGCATCAAGGAGATTACTACCAGGCCTCAGTCACTGTCCAAGACTTCAGAAGGTGGTGAAGGGCCGAGAGCCTGCAAGGGCCTCTAGTAACTAAAGTCTCGGCATCCAGAATCTAGAGAAACTGGGGTCCTGACACTGAAAGGAGAGAGAAAAGATGCTGTGGTTGCAGGCTAGGCAAGAGTTCACCTTTCTCTGCTCTTCCTCTGTTGTCCCATGCAGGTGTCTAGCAGATTGGATAGGGCCCAATTTCACGGAGGGCAGATCTTGCCCATTCAATCCACAGACTGAAGTGGTAGGTTTCCCTAGAGATACCCTGCTAGACATTCCTGGCAATCTAGTCCTTCAATCAATTCTAACCCTTCCAATCCACCTGGATTTCCTTTTCAGTAGAAGAGGGGATGGACTCAGCATCACATGACTACTGGGACTAATCACCCAAATCAGCTGCACTCATCCTTAACTCATCTGGTCTATCTTTAATATATATATATATATATATATATATATATATATAATATAATATAAATATATTAGTATACATACTAATAATATAAATATATAATATGATAAAATATGTATTAAAGGATATATTTATTCTTTGCTTTATTAGTTTGCTGAGAATTTCCTACAAAGTATTTTGATCATACTCTCCCAACTCTTCCCTGATCCACCTCTTCTCACCCACACTTTTGGCCTTTAAAAAACAACAATCAAAAAACTTCAAGCCTGAGAACATACTTGACATGTTACATAACATGGACTCAATAGGTTATATTTAGGAATATATATGTGGTGTGGGTGTGGGTGTGTATACATATATGCATGCAATAACAGTCGATGAAAAAGGAGGCCATAGATTTGAAGGAGAGTGGGGAGGGGTGCATAAAAGGGTTTGGAGGGAAGAAAAGGAAGGGAGAAATGCTGTAATTAAAATACAAAATAAACAAACAACAGAAAAGAGCATTTTTGAAAAGACATTCAGTTCCGTTTGTACCACCCATGTACTCTTGGATGTGTGCCCTGATTTCGCTGGAGCATGGTTGACCTGCCAGGGGCCACATTCTTAAAGAAAACTAATTCCCCCTCTCTCAGCATCTTTCAGTTGCCAACAGCTCTTCAGTCAGGGATAGGACTTTGTGCCTGCCCCACCTCTCCATGCTAGAATTTTGTCTGGGCCCAGCTTGTGCAGGTCTCTGTGTGTGCTATCATAATGTGGTAAGTGCACTGAGTACAGTTTATCTGTTTGCAAAGTACCTGCAGACAGTTCTAGGATTGTGTACTTAAATGTGCATCCTTGACCTTCCTCCCAGACATCCTTGTGTATGTGGAACTGCCTCTGTGCTTTCGGCTTTGTTACACGGGTCTATTTTTCTGTTCATACAGTAGTAGCATAGCTTCTAATTTTGTTACTGTAATTTTTAAATGTAATTGAGATCATAATGTATAAGGAACTTTGTAAACTGTTTTCTTCAATTAACTGCAGGAATATTCTGTAATGTCACTTAAAACATTTAGTTAAAATCGCTTTAGAAGTTTCACAATGTTCCATTATGAATACAATTTAATTTATTCGAGCATCTCTCATTTCTGGACATTTAGATTGCTTCAAGTTTCTCTTTCATAAGTAGTACACTAATGAAAGGAGAATATTTGCTTTTTTATTAAATTTTTTATTAAGTGATAATTATAGATTCCCATGCAAGAGTAAGAAATGACACAGAGACCCTGTGTGTTTTGCTTGGTGTCCCCAGTCACAACAGCTTGCAGAATTACATTGCAGTATTGCCACCAGGAGTTTGATACTAAGCTTTGTAATATTGAACATTTCCATTACCACAAGGATCCTTCTGTACATCAGCATCCTTCTCCCACTTCCCTCCCCTTACTATCCCCATGTGCACTCTCCTTACTTAACCCTGAAATGTCATTACTTTGTTCTCCATTTTCATAACGTTGTCACTAGACAAACATACGAATCATTCAGCCTAGAACATTTGAAGATAGGCTTTTCATATTCTTGAAGATGCATCTAAGTATTGAATGTATTAATAGGTTTTTTCTGTGTGTTGCTCAGTAATATTGCGCAACACTGACGTAGCCTGTAGCCTAATTTATACACACACATGTACTGATTAGGGTTTTTTTTTTCAGGTTTTGAGTATTTTTTGTCAATTGGAAACAAGCTAGGGTCATATTGGAAAAGGACACCTCATTTGAGAGAATGTCTCCATCAAACTGACCCATGGACAAGTCTGTGAGGCATTACGTTTATTAATGATTGATGTGGAAGGGCCCAGACCACTGTGTCTTTGGTTGCATAAGAAAGCAAACTGAGCATACTGTGGGGTGCAAAACCAGTAGGCAGCACTTCTCAGTGATTCAACTTCAGCCCTGACTTCCCTCGGTGATTGATTAAGACCTTAGAGTTGTAAGATGTGTTTATCACAGCAATAAAAAGCAAACTGAGTCAACATTATCACTGATGTGCATGTAGATTTTTTTTCCAGTTTGGGGCTACTACTAAACACAGTTACCCTGAGTATCCATGTAGATTCTTGTGAACATAATTCTCATTAATATCAAGTAAATGCCTTTGACTCCAGTGGACAGGTTATATGGTAGTCCCTAGTTTTATAGAAGAGTGTCAAATGTTTTTGGTTTTGTTTTCAACATGGCTGGTTATTTTACTTTGCAGTAAAAATTTTTTTGGTTTGGAGTTTCTTTACATCCTTTCCAACATTTAGTGCCGCCACTTTCTTTTAAAGCAATTTTGTATATATGTTCAGATACATCATTGTGGGTTAATTTTAATTTCCATGGTGACCAATAAAGTTGACCATCTTTTTTTAATCACTTATTGGCTACCTGTATATCATCTTCAGTAGAATTTCTGTTTAGGGATTTTTGCCCAGTTTGTATTTCCTTTTATTTTACTTCATTACTTTTTTAAACATAATTCTTCGGGAATTTTGCATCATGCACACCAATTCTGCTCACCTCCCAGTCCCTCCATATCTACCCCTCACCCCTACAGCATGCCCCCCAAAGACTCCCCGCCAAATGAATTAAAAACAGAAAACAATTTAAAAAACAAAACAAAACATTTTGTTCCTCCATCTTTTCAATACCTCCCATACCTGTGGTAAGGGCTGGTGCCATCTCTCCCAAATGTGGGAGGGCAGCTCTCCCATGGGGGGTGGGGAGGCAGGGCCAGCTCTCTTGGGCAGTGTCTAGCTAGGGGCAGAGTCTGCTATCCCTGGGCCAATGAGGGGTGGGACCAGCTCAGCCCAGCCCTCAGATTTCAACAGGCATGGTTCCTATGAGCCCCTGTGGTAACATGGGTCATGGACATCATCACAGACCTCAGCTGCAGCAGGAACAGGGACCCAGACATGTCCCTTGTCAGCAGCTCTAGCCTAGACATCACCATGGTCTCAATGGCAGCATAGGCTGCCCAGATCAGTACGGCCCTGGCAGAGGCAAGGCCCTCAGATATCAATATGGTCTCAGGTGGCTGTCTAGACCCTGAACATCCTCACAGCCCACAGTGGTAACATGAGCCATGGACATCAACCCAGACCTTGGGTGCTACTGGGCCACGGTTCCAAATGTAGCCAATGGAAACAGCCCTGGCCCAGACAACACCATGCCCTGAGTGGCAATGCAGGCCACCCAAATTGGCATGGCCCTCTGACACCAACATAACCAGAGATTGCGACCCAGACCCTAGGCATCCATGTGGCCTTTGGTGGTAGAATGGGCCATGAACATTAACACAGAACCCAGTTGAGTTAGGACCACAGACCCAGACATAGTCCTTGGTGGTAGTCCGGGCTCAGAAGTCACCATGGCCTCAGGTGACAGCAGCACAAGCCACTCAGATTGGCATGGCCTCCATGACAGTGTGGCCCTCAGACACCAACATGGCCCCAAATGGTGGCCCAGATCCCTGGCATCAGCATGGCCTTCGATGGTATCAGGAACCACAAACGTCAACACAGATTCTGGCTGTGGTTGAGCCACAAATCCAGACATGGCCCTCAGCAGCAGGCCTGTCCCTGAGGACACCATGGCCCTGGAGACAGTGCAGGCCACTCAAATTGACATTGCCCCAGTAACAGCATGGCCTTTGGATATTAACACAGCCTCAGGCTGTGGCCTAGACCCTGGGCATCTGTGTGGCCTTTGGTGACACCACGGGCCACAGACATCCATACAGATCCCAGCTGTGATAAGACCAAGGACTCAGACATGGTCTCTGGAAGCAGCCGGGGCTTGGATGTCACCATGGCCCCAGGTGACAGCATAGACCACTCAGATTAGCATGGCCCCTATAGCAGAATAACCTTTGGCCACAGTAGCCTCTGGTGGTGACCCAGACCCCTGGCATTGGCATAGCCTTCAATGATATCAGGGGCCACAGACATCAACAGAGATCATGGCTGCAGTAGGGCCATGGACCCAGACACAGCCCTCATTTGCAGCCGGGCCTGGCTATCACAATAGCACCTTGTGGCAGTGCAGGCCGCTCAGGTCTGCATGTCCCTGGCTGCTGCATGAACCTCAGATTCCCGTCTGGCCTCCGGTGATGGCTTAGATCCTGGATATTTACACAGACATTTGGTGGTATCAGGAGCTATGGATATCCACCTAAACCCAGACATGGCCCTAGGCAGCAGCCCAGGTTCAGATGTCACTCTGGTCCTGGCTGGCAAGCAGGCTACCAACATCAGCCCATTCCTCACAGACACTTCTTCAGTTCTGCCTCTTTCCACAGCATGTCAACCTCTCTGCTTCTCTTCCTCCCCCATTTCTCCACCACACACTTGCTCATCCTAATGGTGCAGGATACCTTCAGGCCGGCTCGGCCTTTTTATTTCCTTTTACTATTGAGATTTGGGAGTCTTTACATACTCCAGATGATGTTGCTTTATTTGATATATTTGTAACTGGTCTCTTTAAATCGATGCCTTGTCTTTTTCTTCTCTAATTAGTTACCTTTTGGTTGCTATTTCATGGATTTTGAAATATTATTAAGTCTTGAATTTTGTCCATATTTTTCTGCCGTGGTTGATAAGGTCATATATTTCTTTTTTTTTACCTGTGAGAGATTATATTAACTGAATTTTGATGATCAAGTAAGACTCATATCTCTGGAAAGAATCCATCTATGGTGACTCCTTTTACCTATCAGTGAATTCTACACGCTGATTTTGTTTAAATGTCTCTACATCTATATTGATCAGGGGTATCAGTCGTAGATTTGGGGTTTGTTTTGTTTGTTTGTTTGTTTGTTCTGTTTTTTGAGACAAGTTTTCTCTGTCTAGTTTTGGTGCCTGTCCTGGATCTCACTCTATAAATCAGGCGGGCCGCAAACTAACAGAGATCTGCCTGGCTCTGTCTTCTGAGTGCTTGGATCAAAGGCATGTGCCACCACCACCCAGATGGGGTGTTTTTTAAGTGTTTTTTTTAAATAGTTTGGGTGCTAGGGAAATGACACTCATTAAATAAGTTGAGAGGTGTTTCTTCCCATTCTGTTTTCTGGTTGAGATAGGATAGGTGGCACAGAACCAGAACTGGAATTGTTCTCCCTAGTAAAACCACAGTCTTTTCAGAATTTTTAAATTGTGTATTCAACTTTATTGACACTTTCGGGGTCATTCACCTTCTATATTTTGTATTGAATGAGTTCTAACCTGCATTTGTCAAGGAATTGGTTGACTGAATCTGAATTGTCAAACTCAGCTGTTTGTAAGCAGTCCCTAATCCTTTTGATATCCCTGGCACCTGTAGTGATGTGTTTTGTTTCATCCTTGATGTTGCTCATGTGTTTATACCTTTCTCTTTTTATCTTTTTAGATGTTTGTCAGTTGTGGTGGCTTGAATAGGAATGGCGCCCATAGGCTCATAGATTTGAATGCTTGATCATTAGGGAATGGCACTACTTGAGAAGGATTAGGAGGTGTGGCCTTATTGAAGGAAGTGTGTCACCCGGGGTAGTCTGTGGTAGGCTGTGGAGTTTCAAATGCACAAGCCAGATCCAGTCTCTCTCTTCCTGTTCCTTAGCAATCCAGTGTAGAACTCTGAGCTCCTTCTCCAGCACCATGTCTGCTTGAGCACTGTCATGCTTCCTGCCATGAAGATAACTGACTAAATCTCTGAATGTAAGCTAGCCCTAATTAAATGATTTCCTTTATAAGAACTGTCATAGTCATGCCATATCTTTGCAGCAATAGAACACTAAGACAGAAGTTAGTATCAGGGACTTGGGTATTGCTGTGATAGGCCGATCATGTTTCTTGTGGGCAGAATGTGGACTTTGGGACTTTGTGACCCGTCCAGCAGGTCAAGTTATTCATGGGTCTCGAGCCAGGAAATACCTGAAAGAGCCATAGCGGGGAGAAGGGAAGGGAGCCGAGCACAAATGAGACACTGAGTCAATCTGGGTCGTGTCAAGGCTCCGTTTATTAAGTGAATTGTTAATGCTTTTATACAAGACTTTAAGCAGGGAGGGGGAACTGAGAGAGGAGAGTGGAAAATTTTCAGGAGAAGTCAGAGTGATGGGGGGAGGTGAGGTTTCTTTGGTCCAAGGCTCTGCAGCTGGCCGATTACTGTTCAAGGCTATATCTAAAAGTATACTTCTTAGTTAGGCCAAGGCCATCCTGACTTTGCAAGCCTCCTAGCAGAAATTCAAAGCACAATAGATCTAATTCACACAGGCCTGGGTCAGTCTCCAACACTTTGGATTAGGGAAGCAGTTGAATCCTTTAAGTTAGGCTTAATGGGCCATCCCAGCAGGAGTATGGAAGACAGTGGTGTTAAGGGTGATTAGAACTGTGGGGGCTCAGCTCAAGAACTTTCAGAAGGAAAGAATATTAGTATGTGGCCATTCTTGTGATATTCTGGCCAAGAATGTGGCTGCTTTTTGCCTTCCTCTGGAAAAGACTGACTGAGGCTAAATTGAAGAGTTTTGGATTAATGTCACTGGAAGAGGAGATTTAAAAACAGCCTAGTATTGACTGTGTTGTGTGGTTATTGGTGGCCAATCCTAGCATATCTATAATGAAAAGGAGCAAGATGAGCAAGGAAAAATACAAAACACACAGTTTGAAGAGGAAAAGGGCACTAGGAAGTGTAATGGAGCTAAGACCTGTGCTCAAGGAGATAAAAAGTTAAAAAAAAAAAAACCTGATCCTAAATGGAATAAAGGGAGTGGTGACCTCAGGGCAAGACCACAGTCAGCTAAGCTTCCAACTTGTGAAAAAGAATTAAAGAAAAACTTAAAGCCAGATGTGGTGGTGCACACCTTTAATCACAGCACTCTAGAGGCAGAGGCAAGTTGATCAATGAGTTTGAGACCAGCCTGGTCTACATAGCAAGTTCCAGGACAGCCAAGCCTAGGCAATGAAAGACACCATCAAAAATAGAAAGTTGGTGGAAATTTATTTTAATGAGGAGGCCAAGTTCTAGCCCCAGCAACCATCTTCATCCACTTGGTTCAGGCTTTAGAGTTAAGGATACAAGACAGAGGTTATAGAATCTTTTTCCAAGGCCAAGGAAAGCTGTCGAGGCCAGGCATGTGTCAGGACTGTCCCTGCATGGAGGCCCAGAAAGGCCATTGCATGAAGCTGTGAAGGTGACGCTTGGATTGCCTTGGAGGCCCCAAGATGTTGGAGATGCCAGAGCCATGGGATACCTGTCAAGGAAAGCTTCAGACTGGGTGTGAAACCACCCCAAGAGAAAGAAGTGTGTTGTAGCCAGCAAAACCTGAAAGGAGTTGGACATCTAAAGAGCATGAGTTCTCCTAGCTGGTTTTTGGTCTTGCTTTGGTCCAGTATTTCCTCATTATGCTCTTTTAGAATGGTAATGTATATCCTGTGCCATTGCATGTTGGAAGTATGTAATCTGCTTTTTGATTTTGATTTTACAGGGGATTACAGTTAAGAGATTGCCATGAGCCTCTAAAGAGACTTTGAACTTTGAACTTTCAAACAATATTGACATTGTGATAGACTACAGGGACATTTGAAGTTAGACTTCGTGCAGTTTTACCTTATGATATGGCTATAAGCCTATGGGGGCTAGGAAGTGGAATATGGTTGTTTGGATAGGAATGGCCCCTATAGGCTCATAGATTTGAATACTTGGTCATTAGGGAGTAGCATTGCTTGAAAGGAATTAAGAGGTGTGGCTTTATTGGGGTAGGTGTGGCCTTTGTTGGAGGAACTATGTCACCAGGGCTGGGCTTTAGGGTTTCAGATGCTCAAGCCTGGTGTCAGAATCTGTGTATCTCTCAGTCTGTCTGTTTCTCTCTGTCTCTGTCTCTGTCTCTGTCTCTCTCTCTCTCTCTCTCTCTCTCTCTCTCTTTCTCTCTCTCTCTCTCTCTCTCTCTCACTTTCTGCTGCCTGTGGATCCAGATACAGAACTCTCAGCTACTTCTCCAACACCATGTCTGACTGTGTGCCACCATGCTTCCTGCCATGAAGATAATGAATTAAACCTCTGAATGTAAGCCAACCCTAAGTAAGTGCTTTCTTTTAGAAGTGTTGCCATGGTCATGGCATCTCTTTCCAGCAATACAACACTGACTAAGACACCAATGTTATTCTTTTTAAAAAATAAATAAATAAATCTGGCTTCACTGATTTTCTTCTTTCTTTTTAATATGTTCTTCTTTTTCTATGTTCTTAAAGCCAGAGCTTGGATGCTGATTTGAGATAGTTCTTTCTTTCTAATCTAAGAATTTAAGAGTACAAACTTCTCTCTCAGCACCATTTTAACTGTGTTTAAAATTTAGATCTAACACTCTTGGTTTCCAGGAAGTTTTACATGTCTTTTGAGTTCTCACTAGTCATGTGTTGGTTTATTTAGAAGTGTTAAGTCTCTAACTCTTTGGGAAATTTTCAGTTACTTTCCATTTATTAATATCTATTTTGATGCCATTTTGATCAAATTTAAGTTCCTGAAGATGTACTGAGATTCCTTTTATGGTGCAGAATAATATGATCTCTGTTGGTTTGCTTCTGTAGATACTTGGGGAAAAGCATAGCCTGTTGAAGGACAAAGTGTTCTAGAAATGTTCACTAGATCTCTCAGTAGGTGGTACAGTTATTATACGTCTTTTCTGATCTTTCCATCTAATTATCCATCCTCTGTTGTCAGAATGAAGCAGAAGTTTCCAGCCATACTTATGGACTTGTCTGCATTTCAGTCCTTTTTTGGCTAAACAGACTTGTCAGCTTTATGTTTGATGCAGACATATTTTGTGTTGTTGTCTCTTCTTGGTAGACAGAACCTTATATAATGCTATTCACTTTGATAATTTTATGTTCTTTAAAACTTGATATTAGATAGGTTGACAAATAGATGGATTGATTGATTGATAGAAAGTAAGAGAGATTCCTAAATATATAAATACAATCTGTTCGGTTCAGTCTGTCTAAAATTTTTTTGTTTGTATATGATTTCAGAGCCAACCACTGGGGAACTCATATATATATATATATATATATATATATATATATATATATATATATATATAACAACTAAAGAAAAAGAGGCTAAAGACTATGGATCTGAGAGCGAGCAGGGGGTGTAACATGGAAAGTATTAGAGGGGAAAAAGAAAAGGGGAAATTATATAATTATATTTTGATTTCAAAAGATTTTTTAATGATTGTAGGAGTCAGAGAGGTTGGAGGACACAAAGGGAACGTGGTCTTGACATTTCCAATTAAGCAGGGCTCACATAGGGTCACTGAGACTGAAATGGCCTGCATGGGGCTTGCTTGGGTCTACACCAGGTCCTCTGTGTATATGTTATAGGTGTTAGCTTGGTGTTTCTGTGGAACTCCTAACAGTGGGAGCGGGTGTATCTCTGACTCTTTTGCCTGTTCTTGGGACTCTTTTCCTCCTGTTGGGTTGGCCTGTCCGGCCTCCATATGACAGATTTTTGCCTTGTCTTGTTGTATCTTGTTTTGTCATCTTTGGTTGTTGTCTCTTGGAGGCCTGCTCTTTTCTGAAGAGGAAATGGAGGGGAAGTGGATCTGGGGCAGAGGGGAGATGTGGAGAAGCTGGGATGAGTGGAGGGAGAAGAAACTGTGGTAGGGATATATTGTATGAGAGAAGAATCTATATTCAATAAAAAAAGAAAAAGAAAGAAAGAAAATATACAGAAAACTTATCTGGGTTATACACTGCCAAAGCAAATAAATCAGCATAAAATTTAAAAAGAAAGAAAGAAGGAAGGAAGGAAGGAAGGAAGGAAGGAAGGAAGGAAGGAAGGAAG
>CABHPP010108610.1:20799-35361 GCA_902168425.1 Peromyscus attwateri
AAGGAAGGAAGGAAGGAAGGAAGGAAGGAAGGAAGGAAGGAAGGAAGAAAAATTTAAAAACCCTTCTTCATCTGATATGAATATGTCATTCCTATAATAAAGTGCATATGATGTACATTTTCCATACTTTTACTTTTAATCTGTCTATATTCAAAGTAATATTTGTTCAAGAAGCAAGCACTTGACCCAGATTTTTTAATCTGCTCAGTCAACATCTTTCAACTGATGCATTTTGCCCAAAAGCAACTTAAAGGTCACTTTGCTTTATGGTTCCAGGGGGATAGAGAGTCCATCATGGCGAGGATGACACAGCTTAGAGGCAGGATCAGGATCAGGAAGAAGAATCATCACACCTCAACCGCAGAGAGGACAGAATGCAAGCAGGAAGTGGGACAAGACTACAGCCTCTCAAGGCTAATGTCAAGTGATATACTTTGTTCAACGAAACTCTGCCTGATAAAGGTTCCATGACATCACCCACACAGCGCCATCAACTGGAGAGCCAGTGTTCAAATACGTGTGTAGCTAGAGTTTTCCTGCCTGACCAACGGTCAGGACAAGTCTCTCTCACCCGCCAGTCCCGCAGCCGCTTAGACCCAACCAAGTAAACACACAGAGACTTACGTTGCTTACAAACTGTATGGCTGCAGCAGGCTTCTTGTTATCTAGTTCTTCTATCTTAAATTAACCCATGTCTATTAGTCTATAAGTTGCCACGTGGATTGCGGCTTACCGGTACCTTACATCTCGCTTTCCATGGCAGGCGGCTGGCAGCATCTCTCTGCCTCAGCCTTCCACTTCCCAGAATTCTCCTCTCTCCTTGTCCTGCCTATACTTCCTACCTGGTTACTGGCCAATCAGTGTTTTATTTATTAACCAATCAGAGCAACACATTTAGCATACAGAACATCCCACAGCGTACGTGAGCCTATGTGAGACATTTTCTCCCTCAAATTACAACATGTGTGTGTGTGTGTGTGTGTGTGTGTGTGTGTGTGTGTGTGTGTGTGTAAACATATGGAGCTTATAAAATGTAATATAGTAGGTTTCCACATGGGTTTTCCAAACATTCTTAATGTTAGTTATCCCTCTCCCCACCTGCTCCTCCATTCTACTCTCCCATCCTTCTCCTCACCTAAACTCCCCCCTATTATTCCTCCTTTCCCCTCCATATCAACAAGACAACTCGCCTCTTCCAAAACTTATCAACTAACTCCATACTTATGACCTCCTGACCAAAACGTCTTAGATAAAATTCCAGATGCAGAACTCAAAAGAAGGATTGTGAATATGGTACAATGACCATTTTATTGCTCTCCATCACATATTTTATATGTTGTTTTTTTTTTCCTTTATACCTAGGTATATTTGTTAAGGTTTGGGAGTTTGGAGTTTCTTGGTTAGAGTTTGTGTTCGTGTGTATGCATTCGCATTCCCGGGTGTGTGTGAGTTCAGGCACGAGTGTGGCACTGCACCAGGAAGTGTGGAGGGCAGGCAAAACCTTCCGAGTCAATCACTCGTTGCCTTCGGCCTTCTTTGAGACACAGTCTCTCTTTCGTTGTTTGACTATGTATTTCAGGATATCAGGCCCATTAACTTCAGAGAATTTTCCTCCCCCTGCCTCCATGTCACCACACTAGTTCTGGGATTACAGACGCAAGCTATCACATTAGCTTTACATGGATTCTTGGGGTTCAAACCCGGGTCTTCACACTACTGTGGCAAGCACCATACCCACTAAGCCGTTTTATCTTTCCAGTTATCACTTTATATTTTTTGAAGTAAGTTCTTGCTATGTATCCCAAGCTGGACTCCAACTTTCTAGGTAGGCCAGGGTGGCCACGGACTTGCCATCCTCCCCTCTTACCTCCTAATTGTAAGGCTAAGTATGTTTCCCAGTGCAGATGTTAAGTAAGTATTTCCTTGACTTGTTCCAAGCTTCGTTTTTGTTTGTTTTGTTTTGTTTTTTGCATCAAAAGTTGTTGTATCTCATTTTAGTGCAAGCTATGAACTGAGACACAAATGAATGATTCCTGCACTTCTAAGTAGAGCTCAATGGTTTTCCTAAAAATGTCTACAAGGTTTTTCCAATGTGTTTTGAGAAATTCTCATGCGAGACTGACATAGTGGTACATGTCTGTAATTCCAGCTCCTTGGGACCCTGAGACCCAAGAATTGTGAGTTAGTGGCCAGCCTGGGATGGAGAGGACAGGGAGAGTGAAGGGACAGAGATATTAGTTCTCACATGATTGGAATCAAATATGTATCATAGGGATTAAATCCTAGCTGTCATCAAAATCCTCAAATCCAAGGGATAACAGAAATGTTTGGCATCATTTGACTGGCGGCAATAAAGCAGAGAAACAATCAGATTTTGGTGTACCTGGGGGGGATGTAACAAGGACTACAGCAGAGATGAAGTAAATCTCTGAGAGACCTCCAGGGTCCTACAGTGTCAGCAGTGACCAAGGCCTTCCTGGGGACACAGGAAAGCAAACCCTTAACCCTTCTTTTTATCTCTTAAGATCTAACATAGTTCTAGAGACTGTAGAAAGTATTAAGGCACGGGAGAATTCTGTGGTTAAATACAGGAAGGCGTGGCTTTAAGTTTATATTCCACCCCTACCAAAAGCTATTTGGAGCTATGTTAGGCAATGTTCCTTTTCAACAATATACATGTCGTATGGCAAAATGTAAAGATATTTGATGTCTGCACCATCAGGTCTACACCATGTGAACAGGAAACTTAACCTACTTTATGTTGGATAATTCAGAGTACCAGGAGCGGGATAGAAGGTGCACCTTAGATAGCATAGGCCATGCATTGTAAGATAGTAGATGATGTGCTCTGGGAACATAAAGAAACTTAGCACCCCTGACCCTGTGATTTGCACAGACAGGTAATTCCTTTATCTTGTGTCTGGGTTCTGCATTCCCACTTTTTGTTTATGGGCTCCTCCAGCCCTTCATTAATTCTCCCAGCTCTTTCCCAATTGTGCCTTTTTTTCTTTTCCCTACCCTTCCTCAATCATAAACACTTCATGGGCCAACTTGAAATCTCAAGAGGTAATGGTGCTCTCTCTGGATCTGTGAAATGACATTTTTGAGTACCCACACATGGGCCACAAAGTACTATTGCTCCTCAAATAGGAAAAGAATGGGTGAAAACACATGGACTTACATAACCAGATGTGACAAGATTGAAATTAGCATGCCACCACTATTCACAGCTATCCCCTTGCTACTTAGCTTTTTCTCCCATCCCCTGTCTATGAAAAGAGTCAAAACTTCTCAGGAGGGGATTTTCACAGAAGAGCGACCAGGAGGATAATTGTAATTTCCAGGACAGTTGTAAGCACAAAAGGAGGAGAGTCAGGATTGAACAAACAAGGTGACTTGGTAAGGGGTGGGAGTGGAGAGAAGATGTGGACTACAGAAGAATAAGAGAAGTCTAAATTGAAGAGTTAGGTAACACGATAGAACAAGAGATACTAATAGAAATTGCCAAGCACTGTGCTTCACGTTTGAAAGAGATATTGAATAACTATCACAGTGCACCTCCAGGTCTTGATTTTCAAAAGGCAAAAACCACTCTGCATGAGGGAAGATCACAACTTTATAAATATTGCAAACTCATTAAACCCGCTATGCCTCCAGGGTGCGTGGAGCGTGAGGGGGAGGGAGAGGATGACACGTTATCTCACATAGAACACTGAGTATTAGGGAGGCCTACAATCCACTCCTATTAAACCAGTTACTTCTGGAGGTCAGGGAATGTGTATTTTATAATTACATTCCGAGTCTCTATCACAGGCTCTCAGGCTCTGGCACACAGAGGATATTGTGTCTGGTAAATGAATGACTTATGAACATCACACGCTAGCTAGCTCTAGGCTAAATTCATATGAATGGTTTTTTGAAAGATTGATCAGCCCATTATTTCTGGATGAGAAGGTCTCAACTCTACCAAGACACTGTTTCTAGGAGAAACCTATAACCACACAGCTTTGAAAAATTATAATTCGGTAACGACACAGTCCAGACTAGACTAACTCTTATGATCACCCCTGATCCACAAAAGGGAGAAAGTTCCTCAGATAGGAGTCAATTTAGAGATTTGAGAATAAAACAAGATTTTTAAACAGCAGGTTTATAATAATCCCAAGAAAACAGACTTCAGAATTGCCTAAGAAACTTTGGAATATCCAGAGATTAGATAGATGAAAGGCAGACCCACAGGAGTGAAACTGAATACAATCAAAAAGCTTACGGATAAGACGGGCTTCACTTAGACAGTTTGCATTCCTATAAATGTGATTTATTTTATAAATACCCAGAAGGGAAGTTTGTATATTTTAGCTTATGATAATTCCCCAGTTCACAGTAGATGTAATAATGAATACAGCACCGCAGTTTGCTATGAGGAACCACAGTATTATTTACATGATTCAATAAATAAAAAGGCACAGAAAACCAAGCGGGTCCTAGGATAAGTAAATCCCATCACCTACACAGAAGACCTTTATTCTTTATACCTCCTCTTTCTAGGATGATGCTGGTTTTACTGAAGCATTACAAACAAGCTAAGGGAGGCAGTGGGTAGGGGGAGAAAGAAAGGAAGTGAGAAGAACAGAGGAAGTGGGGGTGGGGTATGAGGAAGGATGGAAGATACTCATCTCGGTCAATCACACAACCTAAATAACATGAATAATACTTCTGATAGAAGCAGCTAAGAACTGACCAAAAATACATAGAAATGCATTTCAAATCCAAGGCTGAGCTGCCACGAAAGGGAACTACTGAGTCCAAGGCTGAACTCAAACGAAGAATTGCAGGAAAAGAGGGCACACCACGGGTGGGTCCTCCCCCCCCCCCAGGTTTTCCTCAGACCCTAAAACCCAAGGCCCATGTGTCACGGTCTGCATGAGTTCTCAGTGTGGGAAACCGGAAAAAGCTCTGCCTCCACCCATCAGGATTATCCCTTCCAAGAGAAAAAATCACCCTGCCACACAGATAAATGAGGAAGTGAGGTTCACCACCAACTAGGATCTGGCTCTAAATAGAGACAGAAGACCTAAGGATGAATAACAAGACACCCCTCAAGGGTCTGGGTGAATATTTATGTTGACTTAGTACACTTTGTTCTGCTACAGTGACACCTGACACCAGGTAATGTGAGCACACATACACACACACACACACACACACACACACACACACACACACACTTATCTGACTCATGACTCTGCTAGCTGCTAGCTGAAAAGTCCGTAAATCATGGTACTTATGACCTAGGTCCCAGAATTCCTGGTGTGTGTGTGGCTGGGGGGGTTGGGGGGGTTAACAACATGACAGGAAATTGGAAGTGGGGGGGGGGGCAGTCACGTATAGAAAGGATTATGGGCAGGAAAGAAAGGAAGTGACAGAGAGCCAAGAAAGCTGTCTTACATCAATGGAACTAGCTAGTTCCCTCGTAGGTGACTTGACACATTCCCCAAAGAAGGTACCACACACTGCTGTGGTACACACCTGTGATCTAACCTCCTCCTACCAGGCCCCATCTCCAGGAGGTCCACCATCCTTCTACACCACCACATGGAGAACCATGCCTCCTGCAGAGAAACCTCTGGAGAAGAAAACACATCCAACTCATAACACATATTCTCTCCGGAATTTTCCATTAACAGTATGGTGGCAAGAAAGACCCTGCTCAGCTGACACCTCGTCTGTCTGGAGGAATGTGCTTTCAACCCAAGCCTTAAAAATGCGTCACTGAGAGAGTGGCAAGGAGAAACTTTAAAATCTCTGTTAAAACCAATACAGAAAGATAAAGAGACTCCTTGTCTGAAGATCAACAAAATCAAGCAAAGTTCTGCTTCCAAACATACCAACAAGCACTTGAGATACAATTTAAATATGGAGCATGCCTCATTTACATTTATTGAATATTTAAAACAGAAGAGGAACTTGGAAACGTAAATAGGAAAATGGAGTTTAAAAAACCTACCAAAAAAGATTTTTAAAACTCTACCTTGTAGAACAAGTGAACTAGCAAATTAGAAGCTGTCAGAAAGAGATAATTGTGGCTTCAGGGTAAGGAAGGGTTCCTTAAACAAGACACTAAAATATAAGCCATAAAGAACAGCAATTAAACATTGCCCATCATACCTCCTGTATGGCAGGCACCTGCTCAGCATTTTATATATGCTATCTCACTCAATCCTCCTGATAAGCCATTGGACCAGGCATTATTATTATCCCCATTTCACAGAAGAGAACAAAGCATTTGGACATTACCTAGCTTGCTGAAAGTCTGATAACCAGAAAGGGGGGAGGGGGGCAGGATTTAAATGGAGTGTGGAAGGAGGTTATGTATCATATGTTCTGGCTACTACCCTTTCTCTTTGAAAAACTCTACCCTCAAATTTTCTATAGAACTGAGACAGTGAAAAAAAAAATTCTACAGGGAACAAATTTCTCAGAATCCTGAAATGCACTCTGGAGGCACTAAGGTCCCTTAATGATGTTTGAAAACTCTAAATTACTCTGTGAATGAGGACAAGTTACTCAAACCATACCTCAGTTTTCTTGTGTATAAAATGAAACTGTCCATAGCCACCTCATAAGAGCATCAGAATCAACTCAGAGTGTAGCTAGAGTTTTCCTGCCTGGCCCACAGTCAGGATAAATCTCTTTCACCTGCCAGTCCCACAGCCGCTCAGACCCAACCAAGGAAACACAGAGACTTATACTGCTTACAAACTGTATGGCCGTGGCAGGCTTCTTACTAACTGTTCTTATAGCTTAAATTAATCCATTTCCATAAATCTATACCTTGCCACGTGGCTCGTGGCTTACCGGCATCTTTACATGCTGCTTGTTCTGGCGGTGGCTGGCAGGCTGGCTGGCAGTGACTCCTTCTGCCTTCCTGCTCTTTTAATTCTCTCTGTTAGTCCCGCCTACTTCCTGCCTAGCCACTGGCCAATCAGTGCTTTATTAGCAACACATTTGCCATACAGAACATCCCACAGCATCAGAGAATATAGTTGACATCACATTCTGAAAGTTCTTCAAAAAGCTCAAAAATATGAAGTTATGTTGTGATTGGTGACTCTGTAGCTAGAAATATCCCAGGAGAGATTAAAACGGTCCCTGAAATACTTATACAAACACAGCCATATCAGCACTGTGTATAATAGTTTAAAAGTGCCAGCTGAAGAGGTCAATGAACTGTGCTGTTCTGAGTCATACTAAAATATGGGTCCACACAAACAGGAAACAGATTAGGTGTTACCAAGGGCTTGGAAGCAGGGGCAGGGATACTAAATGTCAATGGGTACATAGTTTACTTTAGGGTAATGTAATATTTTAAAGTTTGATACAGGGGTGCTTGTACCATTCTTTGAATATATTAAAATATAAACACACATTTAAACCATGACTTTTGACTGGAAATATAGCTCAGTAGTAGAGTCCTTGCCTAACCACCCAACACCACAAAAATAAATAAACAACATGGTTCAGGTTATATAACTTATACAGATAAATTCGTTGCCTAAAAGAGACTCTATCTACAGTGAGTGTTCAGGACCTATGGTTATTTAGAGTCTGCTATACCCTTTGGCATGGTTAAATTGTTTAGACCTATGAGGTGTTTTCCTTATTAAAAAAAAAAAAAAGTTAAAGAAGACTCCCAAGAACAGCATGAAGGGTGAAGTCAGAAGACTAGAAAGACTCCATTATGGGAAGTAAAGAGAAAGCCAGGCTCTGGTCTTTGGAACTGGGAGGACCCTTTAGTGTTGTCTGACGACTCTGGGCTGCCATGATGGTAGAAATAACACGAGCCTGCCTCCACAGTATTCCTAACAGCAATACGTGAAAAATTTCATCAAGCATCTATTTCCAGCTAGGTGCCTGTCCCTCCATGCACCATCCCCACTTAACCCCCATCTTTGCCTTGTTACCTGAGCTCTGGTCTTACTCCCCATTTCATAGATAAGGAGACCAAGGTAAGAAGGAGTGTTCTCCACGCCAGTGCTCCCTGTCTCATCCATGTCACCTCTTGCCTGATGCTGACAACCAAGATTGTGCTTCCTGCAAATTTGTTTAATGTTCATCCCAACACTAGACAGCACATGCAGCTCCCTGTATTTGAGGTAGCATTCTAGACTTTTATGAGTATGAATGATTTAAATTACACAATGTATGGGTGAAGCTACAATCATTATCTCTACTTTCATTAATACAAATGAGACACAGAGGTCAGGAAACAAGTTCATAGCCACACAGTAGGGTGGTGGAAAAACTGGTTTGAATCAATGTGGTCTAACTACTAGAATGACTCTTAGTTACACTGAAGCATTGCTTTTCCAGCTGAAACACATAGCACAGAATGAATATGCATGAAGATCTCATCTCAGCCTTCCTGTATATTGTTGGAAATCTTGACTAAAAAAGGGTTATGAAAATTTCAGAGTAGCAAAAATGCACACAAGTGGCTGAGTACTCTGCCTGCATTTCTTCTCTGGAGTGGGGAGGGGATGGCTCTTAACTGTTCTCCCTTGGGAATGGATAAAGGTCCTCATATTAGAGACTGTGTTTTCCAATACACCATTAGAGACAGAGATAAAACTAAGACTGAAACACTAAAAAATATTCAAGTGAAACAATATATAATAAGCAAATCCACCTTTCCAGGCATGGCTACAGGAGGATGTCAGAGGACCTTAGAAAGGAGTAGGGAAGGTACCTGATTCTTCAAACATCTTGCTTTGATCATATTTTAAATCCCCATAAGGAACATACCCATTCTGTATTTAAACTCATTAGTCAAGTCAGGTCAAAACCAAGTAATAAACCTTGTGCTCTTCTATGGCCCAATAGTCCTCCATGCCTTCTGTCCCTAAAGTCCATCACCAGCTACAGGTTTCCCAGGCTGTTCAGCCCCGTGTCCCTATGGACTCACACAACTTTAAAAGCATCTGGTAAAACAATCTACTTCCCAGAGATACCTGCTCAAAGCAAACAGGGAGGGTGGGGTTCCTTCCCTTGCCTCAGCACTCAGGAGCTGCCATTTTCTCTCTTTTGAGGAGCTGGGGAAACAATCTACCAACAGCCATTACTCTGGCATTCAGCAATCCAGCTTAAGAGGTGTTGAGACCAGGCTCTCTTCCTCACCTCTTCTCATTGCTGTGTCGTGGGATCTGCTGCTTGCCCCTGCACTCCCAGAATACAGTGTGATAAAGAAAGTCATACAATGAAAGGTAGTGGGGTCGCTTTTGGTGCCATCATTTCAGGCTTGATGGGGAAGAATACTGATGCTCTTGGTTAACATGAAGTCATTGTATTGTCTATGAATATCATGCAGACTTTGAAGAAAACAGCCGCTTTGCAACTTGCCAGTTTGCATCCATCTGAAATAAAATACAGATGGTGCATTTGTCCTCGTGAGTTATCATTTATACTCACATGCATATACATCCTAAAAATAAATATATAGTCTCAGAACGGAGTGCACAACAGCAAGTGACACAGATTTACATACCCACATCAGCATCTTTGTAGAGAGACCTTATCTTTCCCATCAGCACCAGCTCCCTTGGTGCCAGCAGAGATTCACAAGTAGCAGTCAGCAGTGGTACTATCAAAATGTATTTTTAAGCCCATTGTGATGTTTTGACAAATTAAACGATTAATTAACAGCAATCTAGCAAACAGATCTCTGCTTACAGCTTAGAGTGGGAGAAACACACAGATCGCCATAAATGTTCTATCGCCACCATTACTGGGGAAGAATACGGCCTAATTAATTATAATTGATCACAAAGATTAGATTCAAATTCCACCAGCAGGGCAGAAGAAGCCCAAACAAGAGGAAATAAATCAGAAAACTATTCTCTGAATCCATAATGAACCAACAAGCTTTGGAGATAAACAGATTTGTTTTAATTGTAGTTTTTAAGAAATAATTTAAGAACATTTGGAAGTCTTTGGAGAGAAAATACAAAGTAGAGAAAAAGAAGGAGTTCAAATCAGGGAAGTACATATTCCAGGGAACACTGAGTTTCTGGTCTCTCCCTCCATGTAAAAAGTAATATATAAAGGGTTCACCCAGCTAAATATTGGGCACCCAATGTGTGTACCTTAGGGGTACGCAAGTGGCCTTGTGGTCCAGTTCTGGTCTTCATACGCTACAAGTCTTTCACAGATCATAACAAATGTCTGCCTGTCCTGCCCAGCATCCATTTCCTCTCCCTTGGATGGATTCTAAGGTCCTCTCTGGAAGGCACAGTCGTGGGCACAGGATGCAGATGATGGTCTCTGTCCCAACCCCTCCCTGCTGCACCCTCAACAATGCACAAGCTAAAAGGAAAAGACAACCAACTCTCTGTCTCCCTTGGTTATGCACACACAAAGAAATGAAGTTCATTGGTGACAGGAAGAGAAGAGGTGGATGACATAGGCCCAGGTCTAATGTACATGTCCTCAGCCTGAGGTTTTGGGTTAGTGCGATGCAGGTTCCAAGGAAGCTCCAACATTCCACTGTGAAAATTAGTTAATTCTTCAACAAAGGGGAGACCAACCAAGGAATAACCAATCAGATACAGAAGAGGAACAATGCTGGGTGGGAAGAGAGCATTTCACGGATTACTGGTTGAACTGCTAGAATTTCATCTACCAACACCTCATCACTTGTCTTAGACTCAGGATGGAGTAGTGGAGAGAGCTGGGATTTATGGGAGAAAGTACTGGGTATAGGGTGTGGCTTCTTGACACTGACTCAGACTTTCTGAACCACAGTTTCTTCAACTAAAGAACAGGAGCAGTAATCTTTCATTGGAGATGGAGAGAGGTAAATGAGATCATCTATTAAACGTAAATAAGTAACTGAATCTTGAGCAGTACATACATGAACAGCTAGATCACACATGGAGCTTCAGCCTGCCATTATTCTTACTTCTCTCCCCTCTCTTGACAACTCAGCACTACAATAACCCAAACCTTCTTGATCCTGGAACAAGAGTTTGGCAAATGAGTAATTAGGAGCTAAAATCCTGCCCCATCTATAAAATATTAAAATCTGATTTTAGCTTAGAGCCTGTTAGATGTGATAGATAGACAGGAAGTGATCATGAATTTATTAATAGAGTTGGTTGTATTAATAGTGACCTCACTAATTTAAAACAACTTGGGAGAAGGCCCAGCCCAATTATGGGACACTCTTTTAAAACACAGTTTAATTAGTTTCAGACATAGTTAGTAACTGAAATAATTCTGAGAAGAATTGCCTCAGAGATCCTATGATGTGATGTAGTAACTCAAATGATTTATAATTGATATATCAGAAGTTAGTACATAAAATATCAAGCCCATTCCTGTCATGTATGATGACATAGACAGGGCCCTGGTCTTGTGCCAGAAAATCTGGCTTCCCTGCCTCTTTACAAAATGGAAATGAAAAATCTGTGACATGAGATGAGCGTGAGGCTTAATTAAACAAAAAAGAAGAGAACTGCAAACCCCATGAGGCAAGGTTTATATACATCCAACTCACAATAGTACCCCATGTCCAGGAGAGCTTCCAGCAAAATTATAAATAGATGAATGGAGATACAAGAATATAACACAGACATTGGCACATCCAACATCAGGACTTGGAACCACAGAAATGTGGTACCCAAAGCCCTGGACTGATTTCACATGTTCATACAGATGTGGGGGCATTGTTCTAGGTCAGTCTGGCTACCTTCACTGCTAGGCACCCACTTCAGGAAATCTCTAGACATTTAACCCAGGAATTCAAGCCAGATTTTTCTATTTCAGAATTTTGACATGGGACTCAGAGGCTGAGTCCTTCTCGGGTTAATTTCTAAAACAGTAACATGTAAACTGCAAAGCTGTAATAAACCATGTAGACCTTGTGGCTTAGGAAAGCAGGATTCATAGAGAAACAACAGAGGCTTCCAGAGAAACAAAACGTTCCATTCCTATTTCAAAGCCCCAGTTAACATCTTAACTGCCTCCCTGCCTTTGATTTTATTGACATGTTTCCCACACCCTTAGGATAAAATATCCCACTATCCTCACTAGGGATAACAGCAAAATAACCTTGGTACAATGGAGAATGGATGTAGAACTGTTTAAGAAGTCTGCCAGGGAGCCTAGGAGAGATGGCTCAGATTACTCTGGGAGGGGGGGGGGGAATCTGATGCCCTCTCCTGGCCTCTAGGGGCACTGCATGCATGTTGTAGGCAGACATACATGCAGGCAAAATACCTATACACATAAAATAAAAAATAAATATATAAAAAAAGCAAAAATAATTTCTCCAGGGATAAGTGATCTCTCCTCAACATACAGTTCTTGCATATGGTGTTGTGTTAAAACTAAGCTCACAGTGGTGAAAGAATTTATGTGTACAAGAAATTATTTGCACATTATTTGTGCAAGTCAAAAGTTTATGTGGTATTAGCTGACTTCAGATGTTATGAAGTCAGTCACACTACCTGATGTCATGTATTTTATTTCCTATTACTACTGCTAACAACTATCTTATTCCTACTGTACAGAAAAGGTGGGCTGAGGATGAGCTGAGTTACGGAACATTGCCTCATACACATGAGGCTTTGGGTTGGGTCCCCATTTACAAAGGAAAGCATAATAAAAACATGAGTGACTGGGCCTTAAAAAATAAAAGAAATGACTTGTTGGAGAGTTGATAGGCAGCAAGAATCAAGAAATGCAATGCAACCCCAGCCGTCCTGGCTTACATGCGGGCTTCACTGTCACACTCAAGGATGGAGGGAAAATTCTAAGATACTCTCTACAAGAAGGCAGTGGACCCCAACCATTTTATAATGATAAAACTTTTTTTTAAATCAAGAGATTTTTAAGATGTGGTTCTTAGAATATGCATATTTAATGCACACTAAAAAAATGTGAAAATCATAAATATGTTGACACTGTTTTAAAATAAATTTGTATGCTATTAATGGAGAAAACTGAAAAAAAAAGTATGTTTACGTGTGTCAAGAGAGGGGTTTAAAAGAACATAGCTGAAGAACCACTTTATTCTTCATGTATTCTAAATGGCAGTGGGTCTACTTAAACAATTGGAATCCCGCATTTGAAACCAAGATGGTCAACAGAACTGTAGGCCTGAAGATGGACATTACTTCAAAAACCACAGCTACCTCAGATTTCAGACATTATCTAGTTTCTAATTTATTATAATTGTGCATGTGAGGAAGAGTGTGGGCATGTGTGCCATGGAAGACAACATTCTGGGGTCATTCTCTCCTCCCACAATTGCTGTGGGATGTTGTGTATGGCAAATGTGAACACTGATTGGCCAGTGGCTAGGCAGGAAGTATAGGCGGGACTAACAGAGAGAATTAAAAGAACAGGAAGGCAGAGGGAGTCACTGCCAGCCACTGCCAGGATAAGCAGCATGTAAAGATGCCGGTAAGCCACGAGCCATGTGGCAAGGTATAGATTTATAGAAATGGATTAATTTAAGATATAAGGACAGTTAGCAAGAAGCCTGCCACGGCCATACAGTTTGTAAGCAATATAAGTCTCTGTGTTTACTTGGTTGGATCTGAGTGGCTGTGGGACTGGCAGGTGAAAGAGATTTATCCTGACTGTGGGCCAGGCAGGAAAACTCTAGCTACACACAATAGGGTCAGGGATCAAACTCAGGGCATCAGGTTAGTGTAGCAAGCACTGTTACCCACTAAGTTATCTTTCCATCCCGACTTTCAGACACTTCTAAAAGGTTTCTTTAAGACTCCTTAGCAATGTTTTCATTTAGTAAAACCAGTCTAGAAATAGCCTTAGTTTATTTCACCTGTCTTCTGCACTGTTTCAGGATTTTCTTGAAGGGAGAGGAGGTAGCCTTGGACTGGGTACATTAGTGTTTGGTCAGTGAAACAGAGGCCACTTGGAGGGTTACAAATAGGAAGGAATCTCACACCTCATGTGTGAGTCAAAGCAATTCTCATCAGGGTTGGGAGGGTGGAAGCAAAGGAGGCCTTTGCTGTGTTTTGGGAAATCAGACTCAAGCTCAGCTGCTGAAGTGGCCACAGCTGTCTGCAATGCCGTGGGGGTCATTTCCAGCAGGATACCTGAGCCAAGGTATAATCCCTATATGCCTGCTTATTGCTGCAGCCAAAGAACATAGCTTCATTTTTCTTCCCTTCCTGAATTTCATGAAGCGCAGAATATAAGCAGGCCTCATCCTGGCAAAGGTGCTGGGAACGAGAGTTCTTGTGTCGTATCTTGTCACAGACTTCCACTGCATTCAACCACTGAACACCTGGTGCTCACCAAAAAAGCCACAGCCTCAGACAATGCTCCCCCTTGCCTCTCTTTCATATTAGCAGCCCCGTTTCCTCTTCCTGATAAGAACTGGTCAATAATGATCAAGTAAGCCTCTTGCTTGCCTCCTGATTCAGTGGTAGTTGACACTGCAAAATGGCCATATTATTGTCTCCAGCTTATAGTAAGAATGCAGCAGGCCCCAGAACTTAGTAGGGCCCCACACCTTAGCACAACTGACAG
>CABHPP010108611.1:0-13586 GCA_902168425.1 Peromyscus attwateri
CACCTCCCAAATACGGGGATTACAGGCGTGTGCCTTGCCCTACTTATGCGGTGTAAGGGACTGAGCACTAACTAGTGACCCACATCCCTAACCTCTTTGGAAGTCATTTTAATCCCACTGTCCATGACTAATCACCTTGAATATTCCTAGTCTTGTTTTTTAAAAAATAGGTTTCTTTTCTTGGTCTTTTCCCACAAAATCACAAGGAACGCATCAGACCTTTTTTTTCCCCTTAGCTTGCCACAGGTATTGTGACACGCATTTTTTTTTTCACATGCTTAGATATTCTTCTACAATGTGACTTTTAATGGCTGTGGAGCAGAGTTAGATGGTAATTTACTCAAGCAATCCTTCACTACTGAAAATTTTGAACCCAGAACTTGTTCCCAATTCTTTTCATTACTGTAAATAACCCTAATGAATATCCTCGTCCATAAATAATCACATGAATTCTTTAAAGTGGATTTGCTGAGTTAAAGAGCATGCACACATTTCAAAGCTTTTGAGACCCATCGCCAGACTGCCCCCTCTGGGAGGGTGTTGTCTGTCTGCCCTCCCTCAGGCAGCTCTACCAGTCCATCGCCCCCTCGCTCTCTCCAACCTTCAATGTTCTCTCTCTCTCTTTTTAACCCCTGCTAATTTAATGGGTGAAGGAGCCTGTGATTCCAATCATGAATCCTTATTAGAACCAAGCTGGCCGCATGCAGGGGCTGTTTCAAGGTTCGAGTGGCCTTGCTAAGATCCACAAGCTCGGCAGAGACAGGGGAGGGACTTCAGAGCTGGAACCGAAAATGAGGTCCTTGTTCTCATCTTCAGAGTCGCAGCCAACAGCTAGGCTCTGGGCCTGTGTGCTGAGCCCGTATGGGTAAAAGGGATGGGGTGGGCCTGGACAATCGTTCAGCCTCAACTGAGTTGAGCTCCCTCATCCTCCCACAGATCCACCTGCACCTTCTAGAAACCTCTCGGCAGAAAATCCTCAGGGGTTTTTATGCCATAAATACTACCTGTTTTCCTGAGCCCCAGAGCCACTGGGTACCTGCCTTCAGTTTTCCTGCCTGAGTCTCAGCTCCAAGCGAGGAGCTGGCTGTTTTTCTCGCTGCCAGGACCTTCTCCTTCTGGCTTTGTTCTCATTAACTGGCATTTTTTGTATTTGTGTTTACCCCTGCCTGATCACGAGAAGAGTCCCAGGTGACTAATATTTTCTTACGAGGAAATATTCCCTGGTCCCATTGTTTCTACTCTCTACCACGTTTCCTTGCAGCTTTAGCATCATCCATGCCCTCTACCAGAAGAAGAAAAAAGTGTTGCATTTCAGGGATGAGGGGGTTGGGGAAAGAGTTCAAAGCAAACAATGGTGGTGTGAGGGGGGGTGGGGGGGGCCGGGAGGGGTGGTATAAACATAAATAAAATACAAACCATGAACACATACTCACACAGTAAGAGGCAAGTATTAGGGTGTGGAATGGATTTTAAAATACAAGGGAAACCCACCAGGGACACCTGAAGTGCCTCTGCAGCTTGCCTGGGAGACTCAGGATGTGTATGTAGAGTGTCTCTTAGGCAGAGGGGCAAGAGCTGAATGGGGCAAGTATTCTTCTGTGGCACCCCTTATTTTCCTCACTGGGGATTAAACTTAGGGCCTTGTACATGGGAAACTCCACACCCAGACCCTTTTTTTTTAATTGTAGTTTTTCAGGCTTATTATTTTCATCTTGGTATAGGGTCTCACTAAGCTACCCAAGCAAGCTCTCCTTGAACATCCTCTCTCGGTCAGGCGGGCCTTGAATTTTTTGATCCCCCAGCCTCAGCTTCCTGAATAGCTGAGATTACAGACAGGTCTGCACTACCAGGCCAGGCCCCTGTGTCCCTTTAGAGAAGGTTTGGAGGCATGACTGTGCCGTGTATTCTGGCAGGCTGTACTTGAGTTGGCAGCAGATACCCGAATACACAAAGGGACAGCCAGGTAAGGGGCAGGGCTGCCTGCTGACATCACCTCTTACCCAAAGACCCATGGGCCAACACCTTAGCCACTCCCACACCTGCCAGGGCGGGGTAGGCCTGGCACCAGGGCCTGTTGAACAAGATAAACTTCAAGATTGAAAAGTCAGAGGGACCTGCCTCCCTCTCTCTCTCCTTGTCTTCCTAGTAAAAGCCACACTTCCCATGGCTGACTCGTGCTACACACACATGTACCCATCACTAGCCCTCATCCTTTCTGCTTCCTCCCATTTCTCTGCCCATCTGAAATCAGCCCCAACTTCTGCGAGCACAGGTCCTGCCTCTTCAGTCCTAAGAGGCAGATCGTGCCTGAGGTTGGCATGGCTAAGCCACAGGCAAAGGAAACTCGCCCTGGCACTTCAGAAGTAGCCATGCTTCTTCCCAACCGGACCTGTGGAGGTGGCAGCTGCCTATGGCACCAAGTCCCACAGAGGGCGGGGCCGGCCAGGGAGGCAGGAAAGAGCTGTTTTGCTGATGAAGTGCCTCGTGTCACATGGGTAGGAGTGCCAGGTAGTTGAGTGTGGGTGGGGAGGACCTCCCAGCTCTGCCAGGCTGGCCGGGATGTATGCAGCGGCTCTGCCCGCCTCTCTAGCCTCACCTTGTCCCACCCCCTGGCCACCTTCTGCTCCAGCCAGGCAGAGCTATCTGGATCCTTACTCTGTTCTCCTGCCCTCACCTCTGGGCCTGTGAGCTGCCACCCTTCCCTCTGCCCTGAGGCCTTTCTTCCTCACACTCACGCATTAACACCAACTCAAGAGGCTGAAGACACAGCTCTGCTGGTACACTGCTTGCCTAGCACACACGAAGCCCTCGGCTTCCATCCCCAGCACCATATCAAATCCAAAGCCACGAGTGGTAGCCCATGCCTCTAACCCTACCACTCAGCAGGTAGAGACAAGAGGCTCAGAAGTTCAATGTCATCCTCAGTTACAGAGCAAGTTCAAGGCCAGCCTGGGCTATGTGAGACCCTGTCTGGGAAAAGAGCAACAACTAACAAGGTCAAAACAGGAGTCTCCTCTGGGGAGCCTTCCAAGATTCGGTCCTACCAGGGCTGAGCTGGATGTCTCAACTTGTGTTCCCACAGCCCCTGCTTACTTATTTTATCTCAGCACTTATTATCATGATCTTCTCCCTGAATCCCACCTGAATTAAACTCTGTGTGTGTGTGTGTGTGTGTGTGTGTGTGTGTGTGTGTGTGTGTTTTAAAAAAAATCTGTGTATTGGAGCATAGATTTCAGAATTTGGTCACAGGGGTTCAAAAATTCCAGCTCCACTCCTTCCTTGAGCCTTTCTCGGCCTCAGTGTCACCATCAGTAATATGGCAACAAATCTGCCTTCCATCATTGTAGGAAGAATTTTGTGAGATAATTCAGACAGAGACGAGGCCTGGAGTCACACTCAGTGGCTGTTTTATCATTTCCAGCACCCAGCAGAATGCTTAGAAAATGTCATGGGAGCACGGAGCATCACAGACAGAAGGGTGCATGAGAGAGAGAGAGAGAGAGAGAGAGAGAGAGAGAGAGAGAGAGAGAGACGAGGTGTGGCAGACATTGTATATGTGGGTAGGATAGGGTGGGACTGTGGGGGTGGAGAGTGGAGTGTGCAAGGAATCAGGTCCTGTATACACATGTGTCCACTATGAGAGGTAATGGCTTAGTTATTTATGGCCAGGGCTTAAGGAAAGGGGGAAAAAAAGACAAACCAGTGTTCAGTAATGACAAAGTAATTACCTTTTTATTATTTTTTCAATAGGATCCAGAGGGAGTGTGGGCCCTGGCTGCAGAGAACATCTCGCCTGGCTTCCTGCTGCTTTGTACTGCCTCCATTCCCGCAGGCCCAACAAGGCACAGGCGGCGCTGGCCAGCCCTCCGCATGGCTCCTCGACATGACGAAGTTGGAAACGGAAGCACAAGCCACCCAGATGGCAAAGCAGAGCTACAGAGATCCTGCTGTCCACAGAGAAGGCCCGACCCAGAGCCAAGACACACAGAGCAGTTCAGAGTCGGAAACTGAGGTCCAGGGGGTGAGGCTGCTGACTGTGGCCGTGCAGGAAGTTGGTGGCAAAGTGTGAGCGGAGCCCATTCCTCTGACCCAGCCAGTGTTTTCTCCTGCCATGTGAGTTACTTAAAGTAGAGTCTGTTTGGTCACTAGAGGCCCCAAGATTTCTTCTTGGAGGGATTTGCTCTGCTAGAAGACAGCTTGATTGTTGAAGATTTAAATTCAGAGCACCAGACCTCCTTCCCCCATGTTGACCAGGCTATCTCCAACTAGAACTGGCTAGCTAACCAGTTGCCATCTCAAAGTAGCCTTTTCCACAGATCTGTAAAGGGAGCAAATATCAGCATTAGCTTCTTGTCTACCCATCTCTACATCTCATCCATACATCTGCCCATCCATCCCATCCATCCTTCCAAGCGTTCATCCATGCATCCAAGCTGTCATCCATTAATCAATGCAACCTTTTATCCATCCACCCATCTATTCAATAATCGATCTATCCATCCATTCATTCATCCACACACCCATTTTCTTATCCATTCATCCAAGTATTTATGCATCTGACACTTGTCCATCTATCTATTCATAGACTCACTGGCCTAGCCAACGAACATTTGATGAGTGCCTCGTCTGCTGGGCACCTTGCTAGGACCGATGGACCTGGCAATGTCGATATGCACAAACACATTGTAAGGAAATTCAGGAGCCTAGGAAGCTTCTCAAAGACTCTGAGCTAAGTGCAGGCGGACGAAGGCTGATCTGACAGGCTGTCAAGCGGTCTGAGCTCCCAGCATCTGTGTTTGTTTGCTGGGAGCTCTTGGCTATGTCCCTTTCTCTCCGCTACCGTTTCTCTCTCTGTCATTGAGAGGCAGACCACCCTGAGAGAGACAGCCCTATACAGAGAAGTCTCTTGGATGAGGAATTTGATTAGAGGACTGTGAAACTCCAAGGGCCAAGGATGCCTTTTGGGTTTCAGTGAGACCATAAGAACCAGACGGTTCTAGAGGGGGAAAAAAACGAAGAAAAGAAAATGCAGGGTGGGAACTGGCAGCATCCTGTTCTGTGGCTCTGCAAATGGCTTCTCAGCTGTCTCGCCTGCCATGTGGGGCTTCAGCCCTGCGGCCTCTGATGGCAGGTAAGTGACAAGAGCCTGGTCCTGTGTCCTCCCTCCCCCAGCCCCCGCCGCCCACAGCTGTGATAACCCACACGTAGTACTCTGCCCTCTGGAATTTATTTTAAGGTCTTGGCTTGTTTATTTATTTTATTTAGAGATTTCTCGGTGCTTTGTGGGGAGGAAAATTCGAATGGGGTGATTATGAAATACTATTTCACCTCGCTGTTCATTCACAACAAACAAAGAGAAATGATTGGTGATTAAAAATGCATTCTCTCGGCTTGTTTTCTTTTGTTTTACCATTATGGAAATATTATAAATACTGAATACTAATCTGGACCTGCAGGGACCTCAAGACCTTCCAGAAAACAAGGCTGCTCTCTTTCCTGGGGCAACTTTATGCTATCCTCTTGAGACTGAAACTATAGTTCAAACCCTCCCAAGGGTCCTGGCATTGCCCTGGTCCCTGGCCAGGAAGCCTCAACACCTTGTATAGCCCCTCATAGCACCCCCTGGACAGCAACAGGACTCCCCTATATTCTTGTTCTACTCCTCTCTTCAGCAGGCAAAATGGAGTGAAGGAATGCAGAGCCATGAATCTCAAGAGCACTTAATTAGTCTCAAAATCACTTTTGTGGAGTTTCGTTTCCAGCATCAGGCAGCCTGAGCCCAACTTTCTGGTCCACTGCTTTCCGGCCGTATGACCTTGAACAGGCTGCATTTCTCTCCGAGCTTCTGTTCCTCCCTCTGTGAGATGGGGGTAAAGATGGCACCCACATACAGGCTTGCTTCAAGGATGCTAAGGGATCCTAACAGCCTACCTATCACGTGGTCTGACAAACAAAAGTACTCAGTAAATGTTGGGTTCTGTGTTGACCCCTGTCCCACTCCCTCTCCATGCCCCGGTCTCAGTTTCTCCCTCTAGAAGATAAACTTGCATCCCTGCTCTCTAAGACCCTCCAAGTCTGGTGATCTGAAGTGAGGGTGCTCCCCCGCCACATTCATTCTCACAAAAGCATTGACTCTTTCCTGAGGACACAGCCTTGCCTACTTGGAAACGCCAAGCCTCCTCATCAAAGTTGGCTTTCCTGGTCTCTTTGGGAGCCACCCAGCAGACACGGTCCCATTTCTTTCCATCACAAACAAATAAACAGTAAGAGTCCAAGGACCTGCTCCTGTTCCAAAGTGTTACACCAAGTCCAGATAAATAGTCCCAAGGTGTCTGTGTTCTTTTTATCTTTCGCTTTATTTAACCAAATTAACCACTCTTGGTGTTCCCTGCATGGGTGTCTTTTTCCGTCATATAAAATACAATCACGCCTGCTTGCTACATGTTTCAGATACTTTATCATTAACATCAATTCCAGCCAAATTAGGAGTTTCTCCCAACATAATTGCCCTTCCCATTATCCGGCGCTTTATTTTTTCAAAGCACTTTCCGACCATTAATTAGTTAACCCTTAGGACGCCCCAGAGCTGGTGCTCAATGTCACCCTCCCTGTCTCCTGACTGGGAAGAGGAGGGAGGGAGGGGTCAGGTGCTTTGCTGGAAATCACTCTGGATGTGTGGGGCTGGGGGAGAGGGTGAGGCCGTGGGAATCCTTTTTCCAGTCTTAGACCTCTTGCCTGGGCCAGATCTAGACCTGGGCTGCCAGCATCTGGAATGTGACTTGAGCTTAGGAAGGGGTCCCCAGAACTTTAAAATGGATAGGATGCCTAACATTTTCAACCCTTTCTCCATGGCTGGCTGAATGAAGAAGAGAATGCAGTATGGACTGGGTGGCACACCTCCGCTGGGCACAGGACAGCAGATAAGGAACTTCCCAGGCCTAGGGGCCAGCATATGCTGTGTCTGTGCCTCAAACTGTGCGTTTGTTCCCATCATCCACAAGCACCCACTAACAGGAGCCAAAATCCTTGATTTTCCTCCTCTAGAATGCCACAAAGTGAGGGACTGGCTATCGGTAACAGCCAAAGTCGAGGAAAACTTGGGGTGTTTACAGAATTAGATCTTTGGGCACCATTCCAAAAGTGAGGCCTGGCTCCGTCCATCACTCTGCCGGCGTCTATACATTCTCCTTCCCTGGCTGATGGCATCCACAAGCCTTTGTGGTCCCCAGTTAGGTGGGCAGGTGCAAACTTTAGGGCAGACATCCCAGGAACCATCTGGAAAAATCATCATGATTCATTTCTGGCATGGGGTTCTGGCTCTGTGGTGAACTCCGATCACAGCTCCTAGGGATACACTGTCAAACTACCAATATTTTACATTTACGGCCTCTCTCTGGGTTGGACTTCTTTAATGATTTTTTTTTTCTTAAAATACATGAGCTGGCTCCCACGAGGACATTGCCAGGAACTTGCAGAGAGGTTTTCCAAGATGCTCAGGTAGACTTCACACATCCCTCGGTTTCAACAGCACATCTTCCTTCCAGCTGCCCAGATGCTGGGGCTACACATGCTGAGGCAGCCAGCAGCCTGAAACCGCCCCTTGCCCTCCTCCCACCTGTCCGTACCACTGCTCTGCACTGGTAAGGGCCTGCGGGGCGGCAGAGAGGAGCTGACAGCTTGGTCTTCACCCTCAAGATGCTGGGGTCTGAGTACCAGCTCTGTTGTTTATGAGCAGCTTGGCCTTGGACAGGGAGGCCTGTCTATGACTCCATGTAGATTGACACCCTCTGGCCCGGTGTGAGTGCTCAGGGGATTCGAGCTATCAAGGAGTGGATAAATGGTTGCTTAAGAGTTTCACTCTTCCAATCTCCTGTTTTGTTTTGTTTCTTTGAGGCGGATATGGAAGCGGAGAGTGCTGGAGTTCAAACCCAGAGTCTTTTGTGTTTTAGGAAACTGCTCTTCCACTGTCTTAGCTAGGGTTTCTGTGGCTGTGATAAAACATCATTACCAAAACAGCTTGGGGAGGAAGGGGTTTATTTCAGCTTACAGCTCTCAGGTCACACTCCATCACTGAGCAAAGTCATGGCAAGAGCTCAAGGCAGGAACCTGGAGACGGGAGATGCAGAGGCCATGGAGGGGTGGCTTACTGGTTTTCTCCTCATGGTGTGTTCAGCCTGCTTTCTAATAGTACCCAGGACCACCATCCCAGGGATGGCCCCACCCGCAGTGGGCTGGGCCCTCCCCCATCAATCACTAACTAAGAATATGTTCTACGGGCGTGTCAACAGGCCGATCTTATGGAGGCATTTTTCTCATTTGAGAGTCCCTCCTCTCAAATGACTCTAGCTTGAATCAAGTCGATACAAAGTTAACCAGGACAACCACTGAGCCACACGCCCATCACCCTCCAGCGTTCATTTCGTCTCCATCTCATTTCTCTCAGGTCCTGGGTCTGAGTGTGCCAGCCAGGTGATGGGGTGGGATGAGGCCTTAGAACTCTCCACCTCTTCATAGAGGAGAGTTAAGAGGGACAGATCCCCACCTGCTGCCCAAGACATCCTTGTTACCTTCTTGGTGTCCTCCTGCTTCAAGCTCAGCTCCCTTATCATCACTAGCAGCTCCATAGGAGCAGGGCGGGTAAGGCCCAGGCAGGGTGAATCCTCAGCTGCCATCCATGTGCCTGGTGTACCGTGTGGGCAGCACTTCTACCAGGAGATGCTTGGATTACCCATGGAACTGCATACTTCCTGGGCAGTGCACTCTTCTGTGAACTCGTCTCTCTCTCTCTCTCTCTCTCTCTCTCTCTCTCTCTCTCTCTCTCTCTCTCTCTCTCTCACCCCCTCCCTACCCCATGTCCCTTAAATTTCTGGAACTCTGTGCAGTTATATAGACTAGCTTCAGACTGCCCCAAACCAGGGGGATATTTCCTCCTGCTGATGCCCCGACAGCCTCACCAAGCAGCATGGATATTGTCGTCTTTCTCCACACTGTGCGGTATCCCCACACTGCATCCATCTGGTCACTCAGTGACCACTCACCAAGTAACAAGGATAGCTGGGTGGATCAGGTTTGGATCTTGGCTCTCCCAAGAGAACTTTGGCAAGTGCCTTAACCAAACTGTGCACTATCCTTCACCTGTGGGAGGGAATGAGGGGGTCCATGGCCAGAGCTCAGCACAGTGAGTAGAGAGTAGGCCTTGGTTGGTGATATACAGCTATGTTATGTGTAAAACTCAGTATAAGAACCATAATGGGTAATGGGTTGAATTCGATGACTATCAAGGATTTGTAATGCAACAGGTAAAGGTTTCTGTAGGCCCATTGGCAGGTGAAATCCCTAAAAAACACAGTTACTGAAGTTCTACATGTTACCAATTCATGGAGCACTCACCTGAAGATGCTGCCTCCTGTGGGTTTGTAGTTCACATTTCACCTGAGACAGTCAAAGCTCAAAGAAGTTAAGGAGCGGGCTGGAAAGATGGCTCAGCGGTTGAGAGCACTGACTGGTCTTCCAGAGGACCCAAGTTCAATTCCCAGCACCCACATGGCAGCTAACAATTGTCTGTAACTCCAGAATCCAACACCTTCACACAGACATATATGCAGTCAAAACACCACTAAAAAATTAATTAATACGCCGGGCGTTGGTGGCACACACCTTTAATCCCAGCACTCGGGAAGCAGAGGCAGGCGGATCTCTGTGAGTTCGAGGCCAGCCTGGGCTACCAAGTGAGCTCCAGGAAAGGCGCAAAGCTACACAGAGAAACCCTATCTCGAAAAACCAAAAAAAAATAATAAAAAAAAAAATAAAAAAAATTAATTAATTAAAAAAAAAGAAGTTAGGTAACTTTCTTCAGGTCACAGAGAAGAGCCAGGTGATCAGTCTAGAAACCCCAGGTTTGGCTTCTAGAACCTTCCTCCACCTTCCACGACTGGCTTAATTCCCCCACCCTACCTTACTACCCCCCACTACTCTAGATGAGAACTTGGTTTGAAACCTTGGCTTACCTGGGTGTAGCTGGGGGCTTTGAGTGGTCAGTTGGTACCTGATGGGCTTAATGTACCTTTCGGTGGCCCAGCATCACAGGACACCACACCCCACACAGATTCTGCACCCTTCAGTGGCCCAGCATCACAGGGCACCACACCCCACACAGACTCTGCCCTCTTCAGTGGCCCAGCATCACAGGGCGCCACACACAGATTCAAGAAAAGCCTCAACCTTGACAGAGGCAGTGGGACCTACCCAAAGCATTTGGAAAAAGGGGTCAGACTTGGCCTTACCTGCCTCATGGCTCTCCCCAGCCTCTTGACCCTTGCTTAGGACTCATTTCAAACACCACCCAGGGTCCTTGAATACTCATACTGAGTAGGGAGTCCTCCTAAGAGGTCTCAGCAACCCTGCCCTGAGGCTGACAGGGTACCAACAGCCAAGGCACACAGTCACTTTCCCAGAGAGATCCTGTGAGTAACTCTGGGCTAGAGGTGGAACTGCTCTGCCTGGCCTGAAGTGCCCCTGGCCCAGGCCTGCTGGGACCACTGTCCCCCCTCCTTCTTCCCGATGGATCAGGCGTAGAGACCCCAGTGAGAATGTGGCCAGCTTTTTAAGCCTCACTGTATCCCAGTGGTTCTCGACCTTCCTAATGCTGCGACCCTTTAATACAGTTCCTCATGTTGTGGTGACCCCCAACCATAAAATTACTTTGTTACCACTTCATAACTGTGATTTTGCTACTGTTGTGAATTGTAATATAAATATCTGATATGAGACCCTGAAGGGGTCACAACCCACAGATTGAGAACCACTGCTCTAACCCTTTGTGATGGAGTCTGTCAACATCCATATCTCCCTGATGTTTAGCCTGGGACTTCCAGAGATCCAGAGACTGACCTAGCACAGTGCCTGGCTCCCAAGCTCACGCCCAGCAGGTACACAATACACACTTGAGATGTGTTTGTCGAATAAATAAAAACACACCCTACCGTGAGTACATGAAAGATGACAACTCCTGTGAGCTGGCCCCTACCACATGCCAGCGCAATCTACAGGATTTCTCCACGGTGGCTTGTTTGGCCTTTGCAACTGTCCTGTGGGCAGGTACTGTCATCCTCACCTGCATATATGCAAATCAGGTCCAAGGTAAAGTGACTCATTCGGAGCCGGAACTCAGGAGCACAGCAGTAGCAGGAAATAGGCTGGCAGTTCAACCCAGGCATCTGGTTGTGGCATTCCAGCCCCATGCCAAGACAGGGCTTCTGGTACATCAGGTTTGGGGGTCTTAGGGTCTCAGAACTCTGCCTCTAGGCTCTCCCTCTGCCCCAGCAGCAGCTTGTGTCCTCAGCCTGCAGGCAAGCACAGGGACCAGCTTATTCTCAGTCCTGACTGCTCTCCCAACACATTCCCACCATTACCTATACAGGGAATTAAGACTCAAATCCTCGTTTGACACGATGCAGGAGGATGCTAAGTACTTAAGCGCTAATTAATTAGTGAGCGGTACCCGCTGCCATCAGCCACTGGAGGAAACCTCAGGCAGACCTCCAGAGTGCCAGTGTCCTTCAGCCATGCAGTCCCAGGATCAGCCAAGCATGGGGACAGAGAGGAAGGGGCTGGCTGCATGATCTCAACCCAGCCTCTGGTGAAAAAAGGGTCTGGGCTAACCCTGATCCCTACCTTAGAAGTCCCTCCGAAGTTGAGGTGTGGAGGCTAGGGTTCTGGGACCTGCCCAGCATGCCAGGGCCCTGAAGGTAAGACTCTCTGAATGAGGAAGCCTCCATCTGTGACTTTGTCACAGGCTCTCAAAAGAAAGCAAGACCCCATAGCAGGGCCAATTGGGAGGTCACCACAGAAGGAAGCCTCTTGTTCTCCCAGGCCAGCTGGTTTGCAGTTTTTCGGGGCTGGGCCAAGAGGCAGGCAGGCTTCCCAGTAACAAAGGAGGGACCCCCTAAAGACAGCCGTGCTGAAGGAGCACTAGCTGAAGCGGGTGCTCTCTGCTCATCTTGACCTTAGTTTCCCATCTGTGGTGAGCCAAGGTCAATTTCCCTGGTGGGGCAGATGCTAATAACATCCAAAGGTTTGGAATCAGATTTGAGTCCTTTCTAGCTGTATGGCCTGTGTGAGTCAGTTTCTGAGCCTCAGTCTTCCCAGCTATCAGATGGACTAACAGTTCTCCATAGGCTTGTTGTGGGGCATACCATATACGCATAAGATACACATAAAGCCCTGTGTGCAGTGTCCTCCACATAGCAATCACAGAATGAAGAGATAACAGTAGCTGCTACCGTCCTCATCTTCTTCAAGGAGCCCTCCCACTTGACCCCCATCATTTGTTTGTGAGCGAGCCTGAATTGTGTAAGTTAGCCAGACTGTATGTGTGCAGCCTTCACTATTCAGCCCAGGCTGGTCTGGAATACTCCTCCTTTGCCTCTGCCTCCCAAGCGTTGAGATTATCAGCACTTGCCACCACCACACCTGGCTTGACCCTCATAACTCCGGAGCACTGCTGGGTAAACAGTCCTCCTGGTTTACTTGAGACTGTCTTAAGTTAGCAATGAGAATTCCGTTGTCATGAAAACCCCTCAAAATCTAGCAGTTTGGAACAGTCAGTCAGAATCCCTGTTGTGAGGACAGAGAGGAATGACGGAGGAAAGTGGGCAGAACTGGTTTTTCACCACACCTTTCTCTTCAGAGTCAGGACTCCTTCCTCTGGTCCCTTCAAGGCCCTCCCCAGAGGTGGCCAGAGTTGGGAAGGGCCAAGCCAGGGGGACTCAGAGTCCTAGGCGAGACCTGTAGGTGGCTGAGCCCCAGCCCCTTCCCTGAAGCTGTGGCTTTGATAACGTCTCCTGGCCTGTGGCAACCCTGAGCTCCGCCTCCCCCAATATTTGCTCAACAATCGGCCTAGAAACGGCATTGTTCAGGACAAAAAATGAGAAACATCAGACTGGAACTTGTTTTTTTCTCTGCTATCCAAATACCTCTGGGTCCTCAGGAGGGGAGGGGAGGCCGTGGCACTGCCTTGAAGACCGGCCAGGCTAGAACTGGGACACTCAGTTCTAGTTCCTAACCTCTACTGTCACCAGGAGTTTGGGGGCACAGCCTCATTTTCTCCAGGTGCTCCAAAGGGGGCTTCAGACCAAGAACTGAGTAAGACAGGAGAACATTTAGCTGAACCAAAACAGCACTCACCCATTTCTTACTGAAGCCTCAGCCCCAAGGTAGAGATGGGGAAATAGAAGGTTAGGATGCTCACCTGAGAGCCAGTGAGATGTTTCAAAGGGTAAGGAATCCTTTACACAACATGAGGACGTGGGTTCAGATCCCTAGCAACCATGTAAAAAGTCAAACGTGGCCACATGCATCTGTTACCCCCCCACCCCCCCCACCCCCGCACAGGGAGACGGAGACAGGGGGTTCTCCCAGAGTTCACAAGTTCAATGATAAGGTCTTGTCTCAAAAAAAGAGATGAATAAAAACAATTGAGGAAGTCACAGATCTCAACCTCTGATGCCCACAGGTGTCTACACAACAACACATGAACACATATGAAGGCATATATCACACACACACACACACACACACACACACAC
>CABHPP010108613.1:0-25512 GCA_902168425.1 Peromyscus attwateri
GATGACCATACCCTAGCTTTTTGCCAAATGCTTGAATGCTTGAGACAGAATTGAAGAAGTAGGAAAGAGAATTGAGTCATTTACAAAAGTTATAGAGGCCAAAAGGAAACCTTTATGGATTTCTAACAAAGGCTGTCTTCAGCAGTAAATAGAATGATACCAGATTCAGAAACTAGACAGATAATAATTGAATCTCTGGCTCTTGAAAATGCTAATGCACCATGAAAAAGGGTAATTAGGCCATTAAAGGCAAGATCAGCACCCTTGGAGGAATGGATCTGAGACACAATGAATACTGAATCTCATGACCATAATGGTACTTGGATAGAAGAGGTGATTTCCAAAGGTTTGAAGAAAAATAGTGATGTCAAATGTTTCAAATGTGGTAAACAAGGTCACCTAAAAAGGGACAGTAAACAGGGCATTTCTAGAAACAATGTTTTCTCAAGAAATAATCCCAACAGAAAGCTCCTCCCTTCTGGATTATGCAGAAGGTATGGTAAGGCAAACATTGGACTAATGATGTAGATCAACAAGGGACAGACAAGGTCCACCTTTGCCATAGGGAAACTCCCTGAGGGGCCTCTTGCAGGCCCCCATGACAAATTTGGTTCAGTCCTTTCCTGTCACCATGGAAGAAACTCTTCCCCAGAGCAATTAAAGAACCCAATGCCTGTTGTGAGAAACCATACCGCTATGGATGATAGAATACCTTTAAAAAGTAAAACAAAAATTTAAGTAGAAACTATAAATCAAAATTGATAAAGGTTTGGTTTGGAACCTCCCAAAGTTAGGGTTGGGGAAGGATTTTGTTTTTGTCTTTCGGGAGAATGAAGATTAAGGAATCTGAAGAACCATGGGCAAATGAGAGACATGAAGAAAAAGGACAAATCATCCAGGAAAAAATGTCCCATGAAAAAGATTTTCTGTGGTGAATCATGACCATGCCTAACAGCAACTTTGAAGTCTCCAAAAAGTGATGGGATCCTACAATGATGATTCCATCAGGAGAATGATAATACCACTAAGATGACAAATATCACCCAGAGATTGACTTTGGACTACAAACTGCTCAGGACAGTTTTAAGATGGCTAGCTGAGATGATCCAGCCTCACATACTACTCAAGCAAGGACTTAAGACAAGCCCTGCATTTTCCTATTATGCAGAGACTGAACAACAAATGTTATATCTACCTCTCCCAGAACTTGATAATTAACCCAAAATTTTTCTTTTCAGGATCCCCTAAAGATGTTGTTGTCCCCAGACAACAGGAAATAATTTAAAAAAATGATGTCCACTTTCCCAAGAGGTGAGGTGGGTGATGTTTGGTCATTCAATGTGTTATGAATAATTGTCATTGTTTAGAATGGTTAGTTACAAGTTGTTAATTGATAATTCTAGCTGGAATGTTTCTTGAGTCCCTCCAAGCCCCTGTAGTCCTGTGGCCTGCTTATAGAATAATCACTCAGAAGCTTATAGTAATTAGAACTGCTTGGCCATTAGCTCAGGCTTATTACTGACTAGCCCTTACATTTAAACTAACCCATAATTCTTATCTATGTTTAGCCACGTGGCTTGGTACCTTTTCTCAGTTCTGCCTTGTCATCTTCCTCTGTGTCTGGATGGTGACTCCTAACTCAGCTCTTCCTCTTCCTAGAATTCTCCTGATCTATTTACCCTGCCTATACTTCCTGCCTGTCTACTGGCCAATCAGCATATTATTGATCAACCAATCAGAGCAACGCAGCATACAGAATGACATCCCACAGCAGATAATGGTCAGGAAAAAAAGGTAAACAAGGAGATTAGATTCAGGGTTTTGTTTGAAACAAAAAGAAAAAGAAAAAAGAGGGTATAGATAAGAGGTAGATTATTGAATCTACTCTTGAAAAAAGAGACATAGAAATAACAGGATAAAAGTATAGATTATTGAATTTACTCTGAAAAGAAAAAGGGAAGGATATAGATATAAGATGAAAAGGTAGATTATTGAATCTACTTTTAAAAAGCAACTACCAGTTTTATGCTGGGCGGTGGTGGCGCACGCCTTTAATCCCAGCACTCGGGAGGCAGAGCCAGGTGGATCTCTGTGAGTTCAAGGCCAGACTGGACTACCAAGTGAGTTCCAGGAAAGGCACAAAGCTACACAGAGAAACCCTGTCTCGAAAAACCAAAAAAAAAAAAAAAAGCAACTACCAGTTTTAAATATTTTATATTGGATTGGATTTTTGTATACTGTGTACAAATTATGTATATTGTTATAAATTTCAGATTGATTTTGTTAGAAAATACTGTACATATATTTCTAATCTTGTTCAAGATATTGTACCTATACAGTTCATTTAGCAATGTAATGCAAATCAAATTGTTAGTCCTTGAAAGTTATTATTACCAACTAATTAGGATATAAGGAATGCAAGTTAATAATTATTACAATCAAACTTGTAGTCATATTAGGTATATTTTCAAGGTTAAACAGAAATATAATTTAGATAGGTCCTTTTCAAACACTTCAGAAATCTGTAGAATATGGCATTTAAGATGTTTTAATAACATAGATTTTTTTCTTCTTTTATGACTATGAGACATGTCTGCTCCTGGCAGCACCAATCTGCTTCAGAGAAGATGATGGATATATGCATTGTATTAAGCTAGATCACATCAGATAATGGGTTTGGATGTAAATGTTGACTTTATGATTATATTGTTGTTTCTCTCTCCAAATGTTATCCAAATAGTAATGAATATCCAAATGAGGAAATAACAAATTATTTGTCCAAAAGTAAATGAATTTTAGAATTTGTTTGCAAAACATTGAAAGGATTTTTGTTTGTTTGTTGTTGTTTTTACCTACAGGTGCAAATTTCAAGCTCATGGAACATTCCAAAGAAAATGTCTTTGGTTTTATCTACACATACTGCATGATGCTCTGACAAATTATTTGTTAATGCAGGTGTGACATGTATCACCAAAGAGGACTTCGTGTTACCTGTCTGTCATGTGAGATGGGAATAGTACTCATATTGACATCATTCCTTGTCAGTTGTGACCCAAATAGGCATGTTCTTTATGTGCTAGGGAAAGAATGCAAGGAATGCTGCTCATCAGTCACTAAGCAGCCTCTCCACAGCATGGCTCATAAAGGGCCTGAAGAATATGCCTGAAATTTATCCGAGGGCAATTTAGTTTTAAAATATTAACTAATACTAATTATATTCAGCTCAGATTACTATATATGAAGAAAGAACCTGTAATTGCTGATTGCTGATTACCATAGTCATTTATTTTATTTTAAATCTTAATTTCAAATATTCTGTGCTTTCATTTTTGGACATTTATTTTCCCTGATATATTTATATAAATTAAGTCTATGCCTATGTTAAGTGTAATATTTAGTCAGCATTTTGTTAAGGGTATATTTTAAGTGATTTTTATATTTATTTTCAAGTAATCCCATAACAATATTCTGAAATTGTTACTATTTTTTTCTTCTTAAATTGAGGAAACTGGGGATAATTCATATTAGTAACTTGCTGAAGGTCACACTCAAATTCAGGTAATTGGATAGAATCTTGAGAGGAGAATAGTGTTTTACTAACTTTTATATGCTTAGTGACACCCAGACTATGGTTTGGCCTTGTGTTGTTACTTAGATATTCTGACCAGGAAATATATGTAGTGGTCTGATCCATGAGAGACAAGTAAACATTGTCCAGGCTGAAATAGTGGGAAGAGACTCCAGAAGGAAGAAATCACAGCATCCAAGCAGGCGGAAGCTATCCAACACTTTCTTCCACTGACATAGTTCCATATGATACACATGCTTATTATCCACGAGAGATTCTGGTGTCACATATTTAGTGTGACACAACAATATCGTGAGAAATATATGTAAGTTTGTGCCAATGTCTATAAACCACTTGAAAAGTTTAAGCTAGTAAACTACCTCAGACTACTTGGATATTGTATATATAATATAATGTTAGAATTCAATTCCATTTCATGATTATGACGGTTGTGCATTATGATGACTGTGATTAGTTGAAGAGGTGCATACATGGGGACTAAAGCTTTCCAATTGCTTTTGTGCCATTATTATGAGACTTCTCCTGCATAGTGCACAATTCCTAAACCAACAGTAGATTATTATAAAATGCTTAACCAGTAGCCCTTGAACTATTATGCATGCATAGGCCAGGATCCATTGGGGCAATGAAAGAAATAAATGATAATCTAAATCATAGGCAACACATTGATTTTAGCACTAAACTGAAATGAGTCTGGATGATTGCAGTGGGTGAAAAGCCAAAACTCATAGCTGTTCATCAATTGTCTCCTTTTACTACTAGTACTAATTAGCATGGTGATCAATATTAATGCTAAATTTAACATTTAAAATAGCTTTTGGGTTTCAGGGCTAATTAATGTTAATATACTTGTAGTGGTCACTAATTATTGGTGTCCAATAAATTTATGATCATTATTAGGTTATTGTAGAATTTAAAATAAGTATTACTGGGTAATAAAGCTCCAAATAAGGATGATAATCATGTTAGGTCAAAATACTTTAGGGGACACATGGAAATATTGATAATTAATTATAACAGAAACATCCACATGTCCCTCAAGTGATTAATCATATTTCTCATCCTAACAACAGGATAAATATGAATTATTTTTTTATTGTGCTGCCAATGGAGATATATTGCCTTAATCCAAAATATATAACAATGTAATTATGAAAGCTATTCAAACATGATGTGGAGCCGGGTGGTGGTGGCGCACGCCTTTACTCCCAGCACTCGGGAGGCAGAGCCAGGCAGATCTTTGTGAATTCGAGGCCGGCCTGGGCTACCAAGTGAGTTCCAGGAATGGCGTAAAACTACACAGAGAAACCCTGTCTCAAAAAAAAAAAAAAAAAAAAAGAATTGGAGAATGATTATCTCTTAATCATTGTAGCAACTCATGCAACAATAGAAAACCATTATTTGATTCACATTGAATCCCCACAACAGTAACTGAAAGTAGCAGTGATCTCCCCAATAGCTCCTAGAAATGCATCAGTACTTAAAGCAGGTGTGATTAGGCCTTAGGAGAAAGGGCTCAAAGTACTAGAGAATATTTTAGAGATAAGGAAACGTTTGAAAGCACTACTGTGATGGTAGCTTCGTGATGAGAGTTTATGAGAAGGCTGAGTTCTGGAGCATAACAGTTACTTTCATACAATATCTGCTAATGATGAGAGGCGTTTCTTGGATTTTTTTATCATATGATATTTAGACTATAATATATGCTACTTTCTGCATTTTAATAGATATCTTTGCCCTAATATAGTAATGAATCATTTCCTAGCTGATGATTTTGATCTTAATTTATTAGATTATAACCTTTAACAGATTTTAAAAGAATTAATGTTGCTCTTTGCTCCTGTGGTAGAATCTGAAATGTCTTAATTGGGGCCAGTAGTTAAGGCATGGAAAAAAACAAAACAACAACAAAAAAAACTTGTCTTCCTTCAGTGTTCTGGTCCTGCTATTATCTTCAACAAACACAACATTAAGTGTTTTCAGGTCCTTTGTTTCCTTATTTCCACCTCTTCTTTTAGATATTTATTCCAAACGCTTTTCTAGAATAAATATAATGAAATGAATTAGTGTAGAAAATTTTAGGTATCCTGTTGAAATCCATCTTGTAAACACTTTCTACAACTAAACAATTAAACTTCATGTCTGCTAGTTTCAAAATATGAATTATTTTGGAACTTTTTGGCATTGACTGACTTTTCTTTAGCTGTGGCTTATGCGTTTCGGTTTCTTTCTTTTTTCCTAATTTTTTTTTATTAATGGCCAGACTTGATTGATACATTGTAGAGAGGTTTATTTCCCTCCAAAAGTGTTGATTTTTGTTGTAGTAAATAAATAGTTTACTATGACCTTCCTCTAGTAGTAAATAGAATACAACACTATTTTCCCCCCTCATCAATGGAAAATTTAAGACATCTGCTATGACATTCCAACTGGGTGATATTTAAATTCCAAACAATGTCCTTTGTGTAGGACAGCAACTGCTGTTTACGGATTTTGTCTGAGTCCTTGGATTGCCTTACATGTAAAATTTCTTTTTTTTTTCTCAAATATTTGAGAGCATTTATGCTTAGAGTTAGATTTTTACACCCACCTAATTTTTTTCTAGTATTTAATTACCTCAATTTCTAGTTCAATAATTTAGCCCCTCTTCAGTATTGCTGTAGTTTTGTGTTTGAGTTCAAGGATCCCTTCTTTTGTGGTTTATTGAGTGCTTTCAGTAAAAAGGCCAAATTAGCTTAGCTCTCTGTACAATTTACTGCTTAGAAGATTAATTACCTCCACTACATCCCTTCTTTTCTTTGCTTTTTGGGGCCTTTAAGGATTTGCTTATGTTTTTAATATTTTTTCAAGTTTATCATTGCTATATTTTAGAAAATTAGCCCCAAATCATCTACAGTGAATTTAGAACTAGAACTCCAAGACACAGAGTTTGCTGATCTTAGCTATGTGAAAGGCAAAATATGGGCCTATTTTCTCCACAGCATCTAAAATGGCCCTATTGTGCTAAAGGTGTCCATGAATGTTGACTGACTGACAGTTAATTAAATCTCAGCAAATGAATAATATTGGAGAAAGTGATACCACAAAGCAGACTGACATCACTATAAATTCATGATCATCAGCATAAAGGAGGTACAAACCATTGCCTGACAATTCTGCTATATTTCTCTTTTCATCTTATTCCCTCACTTTCATAATGAATATGTAAAATTTTCCCATACTCCTTAGATCTCTGGCAGTCTAATGCTATCAAGACCACTGTTCCCATCACAATTAGTATGTGATCTTACTTCTTGCTGTATATTGAGTAATTAGATCATTAAAAAGAAATTAATTGAGATTTTGCCACTAAACCTACAACTCACTAGATCTATGAAGTGATTGGAACAATGATGGCACACTAGCTAGTAACAGTGGGACATGGCAGTCTACACCACCAGTAACACTGGGGCATGGCAGTCTACACCACCAGTAACACTGGGGCATGACAGTCTACACCACCAGTAACACTGGGGCATGGCAGTCCTCACCACCAGTAACACTGAGACATGGTAGTACTCCCAACCAGTAACACTGGGACATGGTAGTCCCCGCAACCAGTAAGACTGGGACATGGCAGTCCACACCACCAGTAACACTGGAACATGGCAGTCTACACCACCAGTAACACTGGGACATGGTGGTCCACACCACCAGGAATGCTGGAACATGGCAGTCTACACCACCAGTAACACTGGGACATGGTGGTCCACACCACCAGGAATGCTGGAACATGGCAGTCTCTATGATAATCCCATCATAAATGTCATTGCCAGTGTGTTATTACTATATACCTTACTATTTTTATATTATATGTAAGTATTTTCATGAGTTTCTTATGCTTGCCCTTCCCAGTGAATGAATTGAGACAAATATTCTCTTGAATTCTCCTATATTTCATGTTACCATCTAACTCCTTTCCTGTTTCCTATTAAACTAGTTTATTAACTAAACTTCTGCATTTATAATCTATGTATATATGTATGTTATCATCTCCTTTAATGAGGTTTATTATGTCTACCAAAAAAAATCTTGTCCCTCTCAACACATCTCTTTAATTCCTATCTTGCCTTTATTTTCACTGTTTCCCAGGGAAATCCGTCAATAAATTATTTATGATTGAACTATATAATTTCCAATAGCTTATTTCTCCTATAACCCAATCTACCAAACTGACTAAAGGAAATACATTCTCCCTACTAGACATATGGCTGAAATTAACCACAGTCAATAAATATTTTATAGTTGCAGTGTACTATAAGAAACATATTGTGACTAGGATTAATTACACCCATAAGGCCCACTTAACTGTCTCTCAGTTTAGACACTACATCTCACTTAACTGTATGGTACAACTAAGCCCAGTTATTTCCAACCCTAGCTTAGAGAATTCTAGGAGACAAGGTCCATTCAATGTAGATGCTGCTACCATGAAATTTAAACAGTGCCTATCCTTGTAAGACTTACTTAATATTCTCTTCTGAAAGGAGAAGCTAGTAAATGACCTGGACTGAATTCTATAGAAGAAAAGGGAGCGAGTATCCCAATTCTGAGAGTCAGAGACTTTAGTCAGTTGGTTTTCTGACTGCCTGGCACAGACTACCCACCCACTCAGCCTTGAAAAGGCACTGTCAAAATAAACTACTTAAGCATGAAAGTATGTCGTTATTAATTTTTGGCCCAAACTGAAGCAGAGAAGCAGTCTTGAAGAATCTGGCCAGCGAGTATCCATTGAGACCCCAAACACAAGAGTCTTATCTGACTTTATCTCAAGTTAAATGAATATGACTGCCCCTGTCTTTTGAAATCCTCTTTTCCAGGGTTCTAAGACATCAACTCTTCTACTTTGTATATGCTAAATTCCTTTAAGTGCAGTTCTTGCTTTGAATTGCTATGTAGGCAATCTCATCCATAATATTGATATCATAGATTATATACTTTGCTATGTCCATCTTGACTTCCCTCAGAAGAACTCATATGTCTTCAACTCAGATATTAACTATAAGGTATTTAAATATGATTACTTAAATGTATGCTTAATAATTTCATTTAGAAACTTCAAAGAAAACTCAAATGCGACATATCTGAAATTGATCTAATTGTCTTCACTCCAAAACTATTTCATTAATTGTAACTCCTTTCTTATCCATAGTGTTCCAACTTAAAATACAGATTATCTTGTTATCGTAGGCTAATGATTATGTTCAAGTCCAGGAGATTTTCTGTCACTACCATTACTGCCATGTCTTACAACTTTACTTCATCTATCATAATCACTGCTGCAGCCATCTAACTGAATCCCTACCTTCTCACCTCCAATATCTGCATATAGTACACAAAGCATGCTATAAAAATACACACATGCTAAAAATAATCTCTTGAGGGAATGTTTCCTATCTTCCAGACACTTGGAAGTCTTTAAATGAAATTCCTTAACCTGATATGTAAGATGCCAAATGGTTTCCTTAGTGTATCTTTGCAGTCTTGTCAAAGATTCTTCTACCAGGATGACATTCTCTCAGTCTCTCACATGTACAATTTCTTTTCTGTTATTTTATATAGGGTTCTTCACTGTCAAAAGGATCCTCTCCCTGCCTTCATCTATTCTAAAATATTTAAATATCTAATAACTATATTATGTGAAACTGTGCTTGAAATACCAGCTCATTTTGGATAAGCAAAAATGTGTCTATGTTATGGGTTAAATCTACCCTAACTAAATGTGTCCTTCAGGTTTCAACATGAGTCACCTCTTCAAGGAAGCGAAAATCGACCTTTCCCACTTCAAGACTGGTTCATTTATTATGTACTTTCCTAAAACATATAAGTATATGTGAAAGGGTGATTGTTTAATTAATGTTTGTCTATATAAGTAAGTCAAATGCTCCATTCAAATGTACACCACATCTGGTTATGTTCACAAATTTATCCCCAGAGCCTTGAATAGTCTTTTTTTAATATACTCAATATTTTTCAGATGAGTGGTTGTATAAGTTAAAAAGTGAAACCTAATTGATATATGGTTCTATAATATGGTTAAGGTAGGAGCAAGTAAGAAAGAGAGTAAAGAAAGGAAAAAAGAAATACAAGAATTAAATGTCACTTTTATTAATTACTGAAATCTGCCTCAGTTGAATTTTAGTCCTATAACTGACATTTACTATGTATGTTGACATTTTTATCTTTGTCCGCTTTTATAAGTATAAAATGCTTACCTTACATGATCTAATTTTATTTACTTGCTCATTTTAGGTGACCCTGTAAATGTTTAGTAGATGTATATAGTTACTATTCAAAATACCTGAGACAAGTGTAAAGAAACCATGGGCCTTGACCTTATATTCATGGGTGCTATAATCTGCATCTTGAATGCCCTCCGTTGTTAAGGCTTAGTCCCAAGCACAGCATTGTTGGGAACTCATGGAGCTCTGAGATGGGGCCTAGTGGAAGGTTTAAGTCACTGGGACCTGCCTTTGACATGAATTGTGGAGCTCCAGTTGCCTTTCTGTTTATTTAAATTTTGCTTTCCAGCTCACACAGTAAGTGCCTTAGGTCGATTGTGTATTCCTGCTATGATATGCTGCATTGAGCCAGACTCAAAGCCATGGGCCAACATCTAATAGATTAAATAACCCAAAACTGTAGTCAAAGTAAACATTTTTCCTTATAAGCTGATGATTTCAGGAATTTTATCACAGCAATGGAAAACTGACTAATATATGCAGTCTTAGAGGGAGTAAGACATAGAGACCATTGAAATGTGGTCCATGTTCACAATAGCTCAACAGCAACAAAGGAATAAGAGTGCCAAAACAACCATAAGGATGCTAGAGTCCAGATTGACTGGGACTCTTGCACTGCATTTGCATAAAGTAGGAATGAGGGAACAACAGCTACACTATTGGTTACTGACTATAAACTAGCAGGAACATTGTAGTACTGTGTTAGAAACAGAGATTCAATACAATGACTAGTTTAGAGGTTGATCTGATTCATCACTTAATATCACATGTACTATTCTATGTGTGTACAGGAGGATCAAAGCCAGTTCTCTGTGATGCTGGACAAATGAATTAATGAATGAACAATAAGAAAAGTCTTGGGAACTGACTTGACTGGCAAAACCTTATTTCCCTACTCTTTTGTTTGGTTAAATACCAGAATACTAGTTAGTTTTATGTCAGTTTGAAGTGATGAGCAAGAATCATCTGGAAGGAAGGAAGTCAGCTGAGAAACTGTCTCTATCAGGTTGGCCTGTAGGCAAGTCTATGGACATTTTCTTGATTGATTGATGATGTGTGAAACCTCAGATTTTGTGGATGGTGCAGGTACTCCTGGGTAGTTTAAGAACACAAGCTGAGCAAGCCATGAAGAACAAACCAGTAAGCAGCATTTCTCCATGGTCACTGCTTTAGTTCCTGTCTCCAGATTCCTACCTTGGGTTCCTGCAAAGACGTCACTGGATGATGACTGTAACTTGTAAGCTGTATGAAGGAATAAACCCTTTCCTCTCCAAGTTGCTTTTGATCATGGTGTTCATCATACCAATAGAAAAAAATCAGGACAGTGACAGAAGTTTCCTTGATCTAGAAAATGGTATGAGTTTAATTGTCAATATCTCAAATATCTTTCCTTATAAAATGTCTTCCAAATTTTATCAGGGATTTATGGTTCATTTGGTATCCAATTGATTCATATTTCATGCTGAAGTTTCACTGACAAATATACAGATTTTCTGTCACATACATTCTAAAATTGAGCTAGGAATCCAACTCTCCCTTTTATTTCATATGCCATTTAAAATAAAACACTTAGTTTAGATTCTCACCAGGCACCAGATAATGTAACAATTGTTAAACACACATTAAAAGCCTTTTAATTATATGAAGGTAGCAGTATTATCATGATCTTTAGGAAATTAAGGATTATGAATATTAAGTCACTTGTTCAAGATGAATGGACTAGTACGGATAAAATTCAAGCATAAGTTTATTTCATTAAAGCTGTCATTCTCATTAAGTATGTATTAGTAAATATATTGTTTTATCTATGCAGAGTACTGGAGAAAATCAGCTAACAAACTTTTCATCTTTTCCTTTATCTTTTATATGGTGTTCACAGTTTCTTAGAATATAAGCTGTGTATGTCAGACGAGTCTGTGTCTGGAAATGCTGTCTGCCTTGCTGTGAGAGGATCCTACCTTGTCAAAGTGAAAAACATAGATGCTTCCAGAATAAAAGCAACCAGGTTGATGATAGTCTTTACCTCTGTGATGCACACTTTAAGCCTTCAGGATTCCCTTGAATTACAGCTCTCCAGTTTTCACTGTTTTGGTGTGATATGCCCTCTGTTTTTACACTGGTAACATGCCCTATATAAATAGTTTTTATATCACTGATAGAGCTTTGCCCAGTCAACCCAGAGAATGTTTCCATCTTTCATTATTTAGATAATTGATGTAATTCTCAGTTCACAGATTATAGTTGCTAAGGAATGCCACCCTTTGTTTCCTTAATGACCTTTTTTTTTTTTTAAATTCTCAATTCTTTCTTCTTATTTAATCTAATGGGAAAACATTTAATACTAGTCTTAAATAAATTCAGTCATTTAGCTTGAGCTCTTCAGGAAATACATGGTACTTACCCTCCCAGTCAGTATGTAAGGGGCGTGCAAAACTATTTTGTTGAAGGTTTTGATGGCAAGGAAGCATCAATGAAGTATGTCATTGTGACTCTCAGTTTCCTGTGTACATTGATAGCCCCTTAACTTTTTGTTGTCCTACCTGGTTACAGGCTGCTAAACCATTCCACTTACTCAGCATTTCATGTGGTGGTATTGTGTTCCCCAAAATATTGTGTACCTTAATAAACTTATCTGGGGTCAGAGACAGAACAGCCACAATATTAAACAAAGGTTAGGCAGTGGTAGCACACGCCTTTAATCCTAGCATTCCAGAGGCAGAAATCCATGTGTTCAAGGATACACCCAAGCATGGTGACCAACGCCTTTAATCCCAGAAAGCAAGCCTTCAATCCCAGGGAGTGGTGGTAGAAAGCAGAAAGGTATATAAGGCGTGAGGACCAGAAACTAGAGGCATTTGCCCTGGAGAGGCATTTGGCCTGGAGAAGCATTTGGCCTGGTTAAGCATTCAGGCTTCTAGCAGCAGTTCAGCTGAGACCCATTCTGGATGAGGACTCAGAGGCCTCCTGTCTGAGGAAACAAGACCAGCTGAGGATCCGGCGAGGTGAGATAGTTGTGGCTCGTTCTGTCTCTCTGACCTTCCAGTGTTCGCCCCAATAACTGGCCTCGGGTTTGATTTTATTAAGACTCTTTAAGATTCATGCTACAATTCCATGTTTTCTGATTCTCTGGGAACAAAACGGCAAGCAGGCACAACACTTTACTCTTGTGACCAGCTAGCTACCCCCTCCCCCATCACTTTTATACCTTTTTGCGGGACACAAAAATAATTGGCAGTACTGAAGTTTTCTTCTTTGTTACTAATGGCTATAAAAAATTGTCTAACAGCTTGTCTATAGAGATATCAGACAATATCCTATTTCTTTCTTTTGGGTTAAGTTATATTTCTAACAAAGTTTCTAGAAACTGGTTCTTGTCAATGTCATTTTATTGCCAGACAGTGGTGGCACATGCCTTTAATACCAGCACCCGGGAGGCAGAGGCAGGCAGATCTCTGTGAGTTTGAGGACAGCCTGGTCTACATAGTCAGTTTCATGACAGCCAGTGCTGTTACACAGAGAAACCCTGAATCATTTTATTTAGAAATGGAACCTTTGAAAACATGATCAGGTTAAGATGACATATTGACAGTGGACCTTAGCCATGTGTTCCTAAACATTAGCATCCTCATATGAGAGGATTTGAAGACTTAGATTTAAGGAGGCAATAGCCACATTACAACAGAAAAGATGTTGGAGGGCTACATATATAAACCAAAAATACCAACGATTACCGGTCACCAGGAGATGCTGCGTAGAGAGATTCTACCCAGTCTAACAGGATCATGGGCCTGCTGACACTATCACTATAGACTTCTATCCGTTACAACTGTGAGTGATAAATATTCTTATTGTTTTCAGTCATGTTTTGTTCCGGAAGCTCCAGTACTCTATTATGACTCTAAAAGTTCCAAAAGGTCATTCTTATTTATGTCTAGCAGATCCTGGTTTTATTTTCTTCTTCTTCTTTTTTGATTTTAAAATCCGTTTTAGAAGTCACATCATACACTTACACTTGGGAATCATTTTAATGAAGGGAGGAAATGAAAGATGTAATAGGAGACCGTTTACTGAGGCATGCAATACTAGTGCACTTCTTTGGCTCTGTGCAGAATCAAGTTTTAATTCATTTTATATAGATAAATGGAAAAATTATTGCTCTTATCATTCATTATTCTACACAAAGTATTTTTGTATAGGCCTATTCCTTGAAACTGTAAGGATCCTAGTCATATTTATGTATGCCAAGTTCCTTGTAACTTGAAAGTCTGTTCCTTCAGACATTTGTCTGAAATATGTAACAATCATATCTTGAGACTCAAAATGCTGATACTTTTTCCCTTTTGTGGCTTTCTACTTAACAGTCTTTCTTTCAAGAGCCATAAACTTGTAAAGAAATGACCAGAAAAGGAATCCTTCAATTAATTTTGCAAGACCCTGCACCATCATTTGCACCATTACTTCCACCTTTTTGAGTCATCATATTTGGGGCTCTGAATATGTTGGGGCTCCTGAGGTTTCCCCAGCTTTTTCCTCCCTTCCTGCTGTTTTAGCAGCATCCACACAGCAGCCCTGCCAGAACAGTGGAATGACACTTGGTTCAGTGTGAAGATGTTAAGGGAAAGCCTGAGTGGGAAGGGGAGTTGTAGGTTGAATTTTACTTCCTGGTTCTATTGAAGACTTCAAGTTGGTATTAGTTCTGGGATACAGGGTTGTGTCATTCTTGATATCGACCTGTGTATCCAAGGGCCATGGAAGAAATACATGCATATGAAATAAATCAACACAAATGAAATGAAAGTTCTTAAAGCTGTGACCTCAAACCAGGAGTGGAATCATAATGCACTGGGCTGACCTTGTGAAGGAGTCTATATATGGCTTACTCTTCTTGGCACTCATACCTGACTTTCTCTTGGCATGTTGGCATACTTCCAGCTCTCTTCTGTGTTTTTTCCTCCTGTTTTATAGAATATGGTCTCCCAGATCCTGCACTTCAGAATCCTTGTCAGTTTAGATATATCAAGGAAATTACAGCTAGATCAGGAAAAGCACCCTCCTCATTTTAGGGGTAGAGGTTTGCCAAGGGAGCTTTAGCTCTACCTCTCTAAGCTGTACCAGGAGGAGGATTCCCATAAACTTGACAGAGATGATGACAGGACTTGGAGCTTGGTCAATTCGTTGTTTCCTTGGATGTATGCCATGTCCTTTTTTGACCTCAGTGGTCTCACGTCTCCACAAACAATGAAAGTGTTAACACTATTGGCTTAGAATTTAGCTACAATATGCTTTAACCTCTCTTTTACATGACATCTTCCTGTTTCAATAAGGCAGCCTCTGAAGCTACAGCGCTATAACTCTAAATGAAAACTGAGCACCTCAAGATGCTTAATCTTGTGAGTTTGGGGGGACTTTTATTGGCTTACAGGCCTCAAGGGACTTCCTTCCCTTGTAAGATACTTTCTTATTTCAGGAAGAGTTGGCAAGATATGGTGATTCCATCCCCTCTCCACTCCTGTGTGCTCCATCATCACTCTTGTGGGTTCCTGTGGTGAGTAACCCTTCCACATCAAGATTTGTATTTTCAGTTAGTTTTCTTCATGATTGATAAAGTGTTCAGTGTCATCCTCAGTTCACAGACAAAGTAACTTACCTAAGCTCTAGTCTTTGTGAGAGGAGAAACTATATTTAAATGTAAGTTCTACACTTCTATATCTAACAATCATTTGCCTGATACATGCTAACTGGCTTGCCTATTTATTGGCATCTCAATAGGAAATGAAAGACTTCTTCTTAGCACTTTCTGGGCCCGTTTTGGGGTGTTATTTTGTGATTTTACTCTCCAATTACCTAATCTCTCAGATACTGTACATTAGGTCTCAGGCAATCCATATATGCGCCACCTGGACTATAGGATTTCTGGCAGTTAAATAAAGGCCAGAATTCCTCAGGAGCTTGTGATACTGGTTCCCATCTCCCAAAAAGAGTCATTTCCCTTACCTCTGGCATAAAGGACATATTGTATAGTTGCATATAAAAGCCCATGCTGACCTCCAGGCTCCCTCAGTCCCTATTCACAAGTATTTGTTATACATTTCCAAGCCCATGCTAGTCTCCCTAGGCTTCCCTCCTCCCAGACATTGCTTTATTCTCTTTATAATGGAAAGGATCCCCCACTCCCACCCCTGCCTGGTCCCTGCTGTTCTTTCTTTCACAGATAGCTCCTGCCATACCCAGTCTGTTTCTCTTTCTCTCTGTTCTGAGCTCATCCAAATGCTTCTGGATATTCTCTCTCTTTTACCTACAATAAAAACCTTCCCTAATAATGGAGCGGTCACATTGGCAATTTCTTTACTGCACCTCCTTGTATACATTGTGTTCCTATATTCACAAAATGAGAATAATTACTTCTGGCTCTCAGATACTTCACAAGAATAGTTTTAGGGTTTAATTAGAAAATGAGCAATAGTTTTAGAAACTTCAGCGCATCCTTAGTTATTAATCCACTGAACTATTTTCAGCTAATTGAGACAGTCTTTTTCTATTCCGGCTGAATCTTCAGTCATACCTGTAGTTGTAGATATCATGCCACTCCCTACTAAGAATCCTTGTGTAGACTTCTCCATGTTGAATGTATGCTTTTGAATGAAAGTGGGATGCACTCAATCATTTCTGTCTTCATTTGAATTGGTCACTCATCTAGCTCCTCCAGGCTAGTTTCTGTTTTGTGTGAAACTTTGGCCTTTGAACTAACCCATTAAAGAAATGTAGATGTTAATGGGAAAATATTTGAAGAATGAGCAATCCTCTTCATTCTCTTGAAGTTTTGTGTATTTCACTTATCCACTATCTGTTCTTTCCATCCATTTTTGATATGAAAAGGGAAGGGAGAAACCAATACAAAATATGGAGATTATATATCCATTATTCACCTTAGTTATAATTCTCCAATTATAGAAATAGTAAATATAATTTTATGATTTAATTCATGCTGCTATTTCCTTATAAATTGACAGCTATGATTGCAGTAGCACTTACAAAATATATAATAATCTCTGACCATTTTGTTTGCATATTCCACTTCAGGTATTTAAAAAAAAAAAATAAACCCTAGCCTTGGTGCTTGGTTCTGAATGAGCCAATTTAAAAATCACATTTCTGTCTTCTTAATAGACATGTGGTCAAAGTAAACTACTCAGAAGCCTTCCATATACATGTTCAAAGAAAGACACACACACACACACATATAGATATAGATGATATGTTTTTTTCTGCCCGAGTAGTTATTATAGAATAATGGTTCCATGTTTGTTGGCAGCCATGTTCAGTCCAATGTGGAGCATCTTGAAGATAAGAAATCACTGCAAAAAGTAAGTGGGATTGGGGAAAGAGGAGATTAAAACCTTGAGTCTTGTGATTTTTATGTCTTATTGATTTTCTCTTCTCAGGCCTCTGTAATATCATTCCAATAAACAGCCCTTCTCTCCTTTTGTAAAAGAGTAATTCAAGTTGATTATCTGTCATTTACAGCCCAGAATAAGCGTGATACTGTGGTACAGCATTGTAGAATAAGTGCTATAAATTACAACCAAAGGTAGTGAAAGAAGTGAGAAAATGAAATTACAATGGGAGAAGAATCAAGAATTGCAGGACAAAGAAGTTGTATGTAATGAAAATTGACTTTATTGGAATCTTCCTTGTATTATGTATGCTCATTAGATACTTTAATATACAAAGCACTAAGGGAATCACAGTAAAGACAGAAGAGCCTTTCTGGAGAAACCATTCTGTCCATGAACATTTCCGTTTCACCTGCTTCCTACTCTACATCAACCTCACGGAAAAAGTTACTGTTGTTTTCATTTTATGGTAAAACAAAAGTTCCAAAATACATATTTTGTCCAAGATTGCACATCTAGATAGTGTTATCTCCTTCATGGATAGAGAGCAAAGAATAAATTATGGTGCATAAGACAATCTAAATTTTACTCACCACACTCCATGTGTACACATTTCCTCACTGAGAAAATAAATAGAATTTCCCTTTCCTGGCTTCATGATAATGATGATGATACAATTCCAACTTCCATATATATTTGTATATTTACAATATAATTCCTAGCAAGTTTATGCATATGTGCACACATAAAAAGTATTCTGAATATTCTGCCCCGACTACATGCTTGTGTAGTCTACATAGGATTACGGGAATGTGAAAAGTAAGGGGCAGAAAAAATTATTCTGAATATAATTTTTCCAGAATTATGAAATTCAAAACGTTAAACACAAATGTTCAGCCTTGGATTTCCTAGTAGGGTTCAAGAACACAGACTGAAAAAAAAAAAAAAAAAAGCTAGTCAAGCCACCTCAGGTCTAACAAGTTTTTATTTGGGTGGATTCATGCCTCAGTGACTCTCAAGGTCCCTGCCAGTCTGGCAATTCTTTGTTCTGATTTCTCAGTGTGAAAATGCCTTATGTCTTCTACTCTCAGCCAATAAAGCTGTAAGAAGGAGTACTTTCAAAATGAACCTTTTAAATTTCATTCTTTGGTATTTGTACAACCAGAATACAAATAGTGTCAACTCCATTATCTTTCTGCACAAAATGTTCCTTCCTCAAGGCCAAATCAGTGGTAGGAAACATGGAATTGTGCCCCAAGTACCTCAAGGGCAGCTGGCCACTTCTATTTCGAGATCCCAAACACCTGCATTTCTCAAAAGCTGGTCCCGTTTCAAGAAGAGACGTTTGGAAGTCATTAATATACTGCTTGCTTACTGTGGATTTGAGAACCTTGAAATGTCAAGTTTTAGCTTGAGGCCAAGTTGAATTTGTGAGCCCTCATACTGATGGGTGATGAGATCATTTACATTGGATTATACCACCAGTGTGTGTGCAATTTAGTAAATGATGGATACAGTGGCGATTACTGCAGTACATCTGCTGGACACTTTTATAAAATAGCTCTCTCATCTCACCTCCTAGGTGTGCAATCTTTAATCAGGAAACATACTTGAAGCAGGAAATCAGTTCTCTCAGGCCGTAGCATCTGCTCCTAGCTCTTTTGCAGGATACAGTTTTGTTCACTGCCACATGGGAAAGTAGAAAATCTCAGGACAGTGATTCATGGCCAGAAAACAATGCACTTTGAAAACCACCACCAATGTACACAGCAGGCCATTTGCTGACTATTGTTAGGAGACTACAATAAACATTTTGCAAAAGGCAGAAATGGAGGATAGGTTTTTTTTTTTTTTTTTTTTTTTTTTATCAAAAAAAAAAAGAAAGTGAGATGATGAAGTACGGTGATGATGGAACTTATATAGAAGGTTTATTCTGTCTGGTAGAAGTCCAGATGTGGTTCCTGAGAAGAAGCAGAAGTTCTGTACATGCTTCTGGAGAATTGTCAGAAGCCCCAGGCTTCTTACTCACAGAAATTGATTAAGTGGACAGTACAAGTCCACTTGCCTAGGAATAGATGTTCTTCCCCTGTGCTAAATAGGTCTGTAGTCATTTGTGAAGTTCACTGTAATTTGAGAGAGGCAGATGTTTTACTCTGGATGTAAGTTTAACCCTGGGTTGATAAGAAGACTGGAGTAGTATCTCCTTAGGTGTTCCAGTTTTAAAAGAGGAAAGCCAGGCCACAGAGACATCTTGTAGTAAGAAACATATTTATATGTCTATGCTCTCTCTAGGGGTCATCCTCCCATCGAAAAAGATATTTTCTTCCTATAAAATGGGAAGAATGATGATCACCTCTCCTTAACAACCATGGGGAAGAAGGTTACTTATCCATTCTTCACATCTGGACCACTCAGCTGCCACCACCTGCTTCTCACCCTGTCGTCGAAGGCTGAGATTTGAATAAAGGGGGACAATGTGTTACTCTAAGAACTAATAAGAACTCAGTATCCACCACGGCCAAGCCTCAGGTGGAGCTCCAGGAGTCCAATCAACGAGAGAGAGGAGGGATCATATGAGCAAGAGATAACGAGACCATGATTGGAAAAAGTACAGAGACAACTAGCCAAACTAGTAGAAACACATGAACTGTTAACCAATAGCTGAGGAAGCTCCATGGAACTGGACTAGGCCCTCTAGATAAGTGAGACAGTTGTTTAGCTTGAACTGTTTAGGGGGCCCCCAGGCAGTGAGACCAGGACCTGTCCTTAATGCATGAGGTGGCTTTTTGGAACCTAGTGCCTATGCTGAGACCCTTTGCTCAGCCTTGGTGCAGGGAGGAGGGGATTGGACCTGCCTCAGTTGAATGTACCAGGCTCTGCTGACTCCCCAGGGGAGACCTTGTCTTGGAGGAGGTGGGAATGGGGGGTGGGTTGGGGGGAAGGCTGGGGGGTGGGAGGAGGGAGGACAGGGGAATCCGTGATTGATATGTAAAACGAATAGAAAAATCTCCTACTAAAAAGGAAAAAAAAAAAAAAAGGAAAAAAGAACTCAGTATCCAATCCTGTCTACCTTGTATTCACAAGAAGGTCAGGTTAACAAAAGACACGTTGAAAATGCATCACCATTGACGGACTTTCGTATGTTGAACCATCCTTGCATCCCTGGGATGAAGCCTACTTGATCATGGTGGATAATTGTTTTGATGTGTTCTTGGATTCGAAACACATGAACTGTGAACCAATGGCTGAGGGGTCCCCAACTGGATCAGGCCCTTTGAATGGATGAGACAGTTGATTGGCTTGATCTGTTTAAGAGGCATACAGGCATTTGAACCGGGCCCTGTGCTCAGTACATGAATTGACTGTTTGAAACCTGGGTCTTAGTAGAGACCCTAGGCTCAGCCTGGGAGGAGGGAACTAGACCTGCCTGGGCTGACTCCACCAGGTCGATCTCAATCCCCGGGGGAGTCTATGCCCTTGAGGAGATGGAAATGGGGGGTGGGCCGGGGGGAGGGGGGCGGGCCGGGGGGAGGGGGGCGGGACGGGAGGAGGGAGAAAGGGGGAATTTATGGCTGATATGTAAAGTTGAATTATATTGTAAAATAAAATAAAATAAATTCAAAAAAAAAAAAAAAAAAGAGAAAAAAAAAAAAAAAAAAAAGAAAATGCATCACCAGCTCAAAACTTGTAGATAACGTGAGAAAGCCACTAAGAAACTAGAGTTCTTCTCCCCGCAGTGTCACGATACGATGGCTGGCGTGCCAACTCTTACGATGACATTATAGGTAAGAAATAGGATGGCATGTAGAAGGCTCTTCCTAATCCACTTAATTTCATTGATCATCCTTCTCTGCAAGAGGCTGAGAAATATGATATTAGTTCTACTCGAGTGCAGTGGAAAGGATCTTTTAATAGAGAAGGTTAAAATAGATATCAGCAGCAGTCTCTCGTTAAACTGTATCCCCGAGAAAGACAAAAGGTGGTGAAAATCACAGTTTTTTCAGCACTGATCATTTCACTGGGTATTTTCTGGCATTGGGCAGCTATGTGGCTCAATGAAAGAGATGGATGACTGTGACAGTGAACACCTGCCATCCAAGTTTGCTCCTGTAAGAGTCATCACACAGCACCTGTAAACCATGGTATTTGCAAGTCTTTGATAGATTAGAAGAAAAGGTCATGTGTGCATAAGATTATCGGTAAGGGGACTCTGTGCAGATGCAGTGTATACATTCAAGGTTTTTTTTTTTTTTTTTTTTTTTTTTTTAAATAAAGAAAATTGATGGGAGTTTCTGTTTTGTCATTGTTTCCTGACAAGTTACCATTTCTTACATAATTTCTTCCAGGTCACTTATTATCATGATCTTGATGAATATATTTAAAAATATGTTTGAGGGGGTCAGTGGGATGGTACTCTCTCCCTCTCCCTCTCTCTCCCTTTGTTGCTATGGACCCACATAGTAGAGGGAACCAGTTGCTGTATATTGTCCTGTGACCTTCACCTATGCCTCTGAAAGTGCACACATATGCTTATAGTCATGTGTGTGTGTGCACACAAATGCACAAATAAATAAATAATTAAATGTTCATGTTACTAAATTGAAATCTAGGATCCACAATTCAGGTACCTTAAGTTTTAGTGATGTTTTGCTTCCAGCATTTAAATTAATATTTTGGTATGTTGTTTATATAATATCATGTCAAATATTTAAAAGTAAAAATATGAGCAATGGGGCATGTCATGAGTCATACAGATTAACAGCCCATCTTTTTTCTACTAATATTTCAATTGTCAATCTAAAATGCACTCAACTTCAAGTAGTATGGATAGGAGACAAATTTAATTTCAAATTTTATCTCTACTACTTTCAAGCTTTGGAATGATTCCACATGACTTGATTTTTCTGATCTTTTGCTGAAAGAGAGAAATATCTTTTACACTGGAATATTATTAGGAACTAATTCAATATGGATTTCTTTGGGATTGATAAATAATATGAAAATTCCCTTTGGTATGATTAGCACATAGTAGGCTCTCAATAAATAGCATCAATTATTTTTTCTATTATTGAAAACAGATTTTTTTCATACAATATATACTGATTATGGTCTCCCCCAGTTTCTCCCATCTTCCTTTCCATCTGGATCCACACCCTCTCTGTTTCTCCTTAGAAAATAAAAGTCATCTAAGGAATAATAATGAAATAATATAAATAAAAAATAGACAAATCAGAAAATTTCAAAATAACTAAACAAGAAAAACAAAGAAAAATCACAAGAAATGCATATGGACACAGAGACATACATGTTCTTACACAGAAATTTCATAAAAACCCCAACCAAAAGCCATTATATATATAAAATATATACATATATTATATATGTTATACACACTATCTATCTATCTATCTATCTATCTATCTCTATATCTCTATCTCTATCTCTATCTCTATCTATATATTATACACACACACAATGGACCTGTAAGGTATAACAAACAATGCCCTGACCTCACAGCATGAGATAAAGACCTCCAAAGATGCCGTTGGGTTTGTTTTCTCTTGGTCATCTCTTGGTGGACATGGGGCCTACCCTTCTGAGTAGTTTGTTTTCTCAGCGAGACTCCCTAGAAAGAAAACTAATTTTTCATTTACAAGTGGCTGTAAATTGGAGATATCTTCTGGGTAAGGGATGAGAGCACGTGTCCAGTTTCCCTTTCAGCTCTAAGACTCTATCTATGTGCATATCTGTGCAGGCCTTGTATATAGGCCACAGACTCTGTGAGTTCATATGTGTGCCGTCTTTGTTGTGTCCAGAAGGTCTTGATTCCTTGGTGTCCTCCATCCCCTTAGGCTCTTACACTCTTTCTGCCTCCTCTTCCAGAAGGTTTCCTGAGCCCTGATGGGAGGGATTTGATGGAGACATCTCTTTTTAAGGCTGAGTGTTTTAAGGTCTCTCACGGTTTACACTCTTTCCAGCTGTGGATCTCTGTATTTGTTCCCTTCTGCTGCAAGGAGAAAGCTTCTCTGATGATGACTAAGCAAGGCACAGATCTTTTAGTATAGCAGAATGCCATTAGGTATAATTTTATTGATACATTCCTTTAACAGAACACATTTGGTTTTATCCTAGATCCCTGGCCTATCTAGTCTCAGGTTCTTGGCCTCCCAACCAGAATTGGGTAAAGGTTCCATCTCATGGAATGGTTCGTAACTCAAAGCAGATATTGTTTGCTTTATCCCACAAGCTTTCTGCAACTATTGTATCAGTGTATCTTGGATGTAGGTCACTCTTGAGGAACAAAGGATTTGTAGTTGGTTGGGGTTTACTTTTCTCCTTTGGTAGCATGCAGACAACTTTCCAGTACCATGAATACTAGTCTACAGCAGTGAAGCCTTTAGGTAGGCACCAGCTCAACTTTTCCATATTCAATGAGTTGTGGTGTTGTTTTCAGCAATAGGACCTTACCACCAGTTTGTGGAGAGCCATGAATAGCCTTGGGAATATTCTGGGATGTTTTGCAGTTCCCATGAGACAGCATTGGCCAACAACTCAATTAGATGTAATCCATTTCCAGTACTGGAAGCTTCATTTGGTGATAAGAGAAGACCAATTGAGGTTCTTTCTTCCCTGTTATTTGTTGATTTCATTTATATCACCCTCATACATTATATAAGAATCTTCTACTGTATTAGGTTTCCATATGATCCCTCAAATGGCCCTTAGTTTTATCTCTCCCTTCTTGTCTTCCTTCCCTCTTCCCCTTTACCATTCTCCTCTCTGTTTGATCCTCCAATTTCAGTCTCCCTACCTAGTCCATCCATCACTATCTATTCTGTTATTACTTGATATTCAAATGATCTCTTCCTTTTTTCTTCATCCCATTCTTTCTTCTTTAAAGAAATGGTACAAATAAAGTTTCAGCACACATTTCCTCTCTTAATGGAGTTGTCATAGCATAATTTGATGATGTAAACCTAGACATTTATAAGGACAGGAAAAGTTGTAGAACCATTTTTTTTTTTCTGAAACAATTGCAAAATGTTGGAAGAACCCACACTTCCATCTTGGCTTGTCAACTTTCTGTAACTGTTCTTAGTTCTGTCTTCTCTTCTCCATCCCTCACTTCTCTACATTTCCTTGGTCTTGCTGAAGTTTCTATTTCTTTGAAATGCATTTCATTCACTCTTCCTTTATTACTGTTACCATTGTCAATTAAGGAGGCAACGAAAATTGCGTAGATTGAACACATTTTTTGAAAATGTCTTCAGTGTCTACCAAGTCTGAACACTCCCAGTTGATCTTAATCTGAAGATGCAGCTCCCTCGCTTTCTTAAGGATTGTGCAGAAGTGCCTTTGGCAGGGCTTAGAATCTCTCTGAAGTCTTCAGAATCAAACACGAGTCACCCACTTAAGGCAGATAACTGTCAATTGGTCTCTTTTGGACCCTATATTATCTTTTACTTACAGCTCTAAATTCTGAAAGTCAGTCATGCATCTTTATAGCATATATAATAATATTTTGAGCTCTCTTGGAAGGATTACTGGAAAATGAAATATGGATTTAACCCTGTCCTTACCCTACTCTGGCCTATTCTGCCTTGACACCATAGCAAAAGTGTTTAACTTTGTACTATTACCTTTCTTTATGAGTAGACTGTCAATTGCAAAGGCTCATAGTGTTGTTAAAAAGTTAATATCACCTGATTTTTGGTAAATGCTTTAAAGGCTTCATAAAAGCAAGTCAAGAGAATTGAGCTGACTGACTCTTACTGGTGCTGTGGGATAAAAGTTCATCCTCTCCGGTGATACATTTGAGCTACAAGAACACACACTGGAAGTGAATCTCTTTCTGAAGAGCCCAGACCTTTAAAACTAGGCCACTTGCATGCATATTCTTTTAGTGAGTAAGCTCTTTAGATAACTAATCATTCTATTACCTCTCTGTATAAAAGTTTGTGTCTGATAATGAAGAAAAGCTTTCCAACTTGTTGGTTTGGGGGCAGCAGGTTCTAAGTCAAAAGCAAACTCACTCGGCTCCTCATTCTGCTATTCTTAGCACAAGTCTTCATAGCCAGGTAGAAATAACCTGGAAAATGGGATAAAATATCTTTGTTTATAACCACAAAGGGAATGTGGGAAGTAAAAGTAGTGTGAACTCTTTTGTCAAAGGATGTTTACTTTTGTGTTTTTTTTTAATTTTACTGTTCAGTTCTCTCTCTCTCTCTCTCTCTCTCTCTCTCTCTCT